>BOSO01004435.1:0-41110 GCA_018403395.1 Gorsachius goisagi
GGAGCAGGGACACCTTGAACCAGATCAGGCTGCTCACAGCCCCGTCCAACCTGGTCTTGATCAGCTTAAACACTCCAGGGTGGTAGTGAGAATCTTCTCTTTTGACACACAATTTATGGCACTTACTGACCAATGCTGAAACTTTAATGAAAACCTTGAGAAATTAGTATTACAGGCTCTGAAGCGCCTGTAAAGGCATCCTGCATTCTGAAAAGGATGTAAGTGTTTTATGATGCTTAAGCCTCAACTTCACATCAACAATAAACTAAATTCAGAGCTGGGGGTAACCTTTATATACAGTGATGCACATAGTAGTGGCAAATTGCTGTGAAGAGACTGCGCTGCCTTTTTTTCTTATGTATATAAAAATATATGTATTCATATATTTATCAATATGCACGTGTCATCTATAAATATACATATGTGGTAAGCTTTTTTTGGACAAAATCTTGGGGTTTTTTTCGTCTTTTCTTTTTTAAATTGTTCCCTAGTCATTAAGACATGCAGAATCATTTACCTCTCCACAGCCCTTCAAATCTCAGAAGTTCTGAAAATATTAGGTCCTTGGATAGAAAATAAATAGCAATATTTTATTTCATTAGACAGAAAGCCAATCATCAACAGTAACTGAATCTGATGGATCAATTGTACAAACGTTTTGGTTCAGGCTAGTCATTAATCAGAAGAATACACCTATTGGCCTTTCATAGGATTCTAATAGAGATCAAAATAAAAAAAGGGTTTGTAAGGGTCTTGATTAATTACCTTTTTCACTGACACTTGCTCCAACATAAATTCCGATGCCTTTCAATACAGCCCTTCATCAGCACGATAGCTCTTTCATTCTCATCTCTCTTATACACTTTCTCAGTAAGATGAGTATTATGCCTTTCATTTACATAGTTCTTCTCCAAAGAATCGCACAGCAGCGGAGCGATGCACAGCGGCTTTGATATCATCACCACAACACAACCATAACTCATTTGATGGTGTAAACAGGCTTAACCAGACACTACTGTCAGGGTAAACTGGTTTTATTTGGAAGCAACACCACACTGACTGCTGCCAAAGCTTATGGTCATTGCTTGAGGAACACTCAGTTCTACCCTTTGAGCCGCCTCCAAAGTGATTGGGTTTAAGTTTTTTTTTTTCTTAAAAATATTTTCCACTGCAGCCAAAGTTATTTTTGTAAGCTTTATGAAACCGTAACGTTGGCAAAAACCCCTATGACTGACAAATATAGTAACTACGAATGGCCAAGTAGCAACCTGGCTGTCTGAAGAATTCTACTCAAATCAAATATTAACAGGGTTTTTTTGTGGGTTTAAGTTTTTTTTGTTCTTTTTTAGTTATTATGAAAGCAGCCTAAAATTTAAAAGCTCAGGAACAGGTAAAGTCAATCTTTTTCTTACAGTTTCACAATGAATATTTGGCAGTTTTCTTAAGGAAACCAGTCCTATCAGACAACACTTGTGTATCTTAAGGATACAGATTACTTTGATATAGGTCAGTTCTTTGAATTCCCTTTGACACAAGGCAATTAAAAATGTTTACCTCATTCTATAGCAAGTTCTTCATCATTCAACAGCAGAATAGAGCACATTTTGTACATACCAGTACATTTGCAGCACTCAACCAGGTAAGATCTAAGGTCTGAGAGTAATATTTTTTTTTTTTTTTTTACTTCCTTTATTTCAGCCACTTGACTTCAACAAGTAACACCAATTACTTGATAACATTCCATAACCATTTTTCTGAGCCTGTTTCTACAACACGACATAAATAGTTCTCTGTCTTAGGACTTGAGCCAACAGGAGAGCAGCTTCTGTGGGAAGGATGGTCATGGTGATGGTCACAGTTTTGATCCCAAAAAACAGCACAAGTATTGGCAAATACAATTGTCCTTCTGTTTAAGAGAAGCACTGTATTAGTAACAACTTTGACAGAAGACCAGACAGCCCGAGCAGCACAGCCACAGTCCCAACTAGGTTAAACAAGACTTTACGTAAGCAAGACAAGGACTGGATTGCCATACGCTAAGGAAAGCAGAGCAAGAGATTCTGGCATGGAAGTCCATTGGGTATGGAAGAACAGATGCTGGCTGTAGATCCCAGGGTGGTTCTTGGTCAGGTAGTGATTCAACTTCTAACCTTACACTTCTGTACCGATTCAGTGTTTCGTCTCAGTCTCCAAACCGCGATGAATCGTCAAGCACAAGAGTCTACTTTTTAACATATAGGCAAATTTGGTATCAAGGAATTGGAAGAATGACTCGGGTTAAATTCGTTTTTGAGACAGAACCTAACTCATGTGCATCATCCCAACACCATGCAGAAAACCACTGGTCTCACTCCCGTATTTCTACACAAACCTACGCAGGCGATGCATATTTACAGCTTTTGGTTTGGTTTTGTCCAATGCCCAGAGTTCAAACCATTACCCTTGCATTTGGCAGAGATAAAGGTCCACAAACTTAACACAACCTACTGGGGCCAAGAGAGAACATGATTTAGCGAAATGGAGAGAGGTTTAGGAAGTCAAGAGAAAAGCTTTCCAGTCTTCCAACTTTTAACATTAACTTTCACAGTAGTCCTTGGACAATTACATCTTAGCCTAAGTTTACCAGCCCGCTACATATCCGAAATTCTATTTTTAATATCCAATTATAGATGATGTGACAAGGAATTATATGAAAGCGCATGGAATTGGGTATTACACAACCCTTCACAAACACCACTCAAGGTAGACTGAACATTAAGCAGAACAGTTTCACTGACAACCGCAAGGATTATTGTGCTCGAAATTAAGCAGCGCTTAAGAGCTTTTCTCATTGAAGCTAAATGCAAGTTAATATCATGACCAATAAGCATCCACAGCCTTCTGGTTCCCTTCTGATACGAGACTTTATTCAACAAAATTAAATAAAATTGCGGCAATTTCACAGAAATTTCACATGCTTAAAACCAGATTAATGTCACTGGGGAAAAAAAAAAATTCACAAAGCAAGTGCTTCACACAGACCAATGATGCAGTAATGTTGTGTAGAACACCAAGAAGCCTGCTCCTCTAACTTAAAGTGGACCACTGCACAAACAAATAACTCATTGAATAAAGCATCCTTTTAAGCAGATCCACGAGTCTTATTTTAGTTGGTAAAAGGGGCAGACGTAACTCAGAAGTCTGCCTGAAGCTGACAGCTTCTGGCATCAGTCACTCCTTAATGCCCACTCTATTTTATCAGACTTTTTTCCTTTTTTTAATGTAAAAACATACAGGAGTTTTTCCACCCTATTCCTGGCTGAACAGGTCATTACTGCTAAACGATTTGCAAAAGTAATTCCGAATGCAACCATAAGCATCAATAGGATTTTATTTAGGCAAAGAGTTGAACTGCCCGGTATGAGATAAGCTCGATGAAACCACCAGCGCAGATAACAGCAATGTTATTTTAGTCAGCGGCGTTAAGTTCAAGGAAACTGTGAAACGAATTAAACCAACCCAATGTATTTATTGTCAGTGAGAACCACGCCGCATCCCCGTTTTCACACTGCTGCGTTTGCATTCTTCCATTTGTTTCTTGAAGCAAGCTGCAGGCTCAAAGTCCAGCTCAGGGAGAGACATCAAGACAACTCAATTGCCACCGACGGGAGGACCTGTCCTGGGGGGCTCTGCCCTGAAGCCCGCAGCCAGCATTAACGCCAGCTGCACAAGTACCTGTACATAAGCCAAAGAAATCACTTGCAGAGCTCCGCTAACTTGGTTGCCACATGCAAAACATTCCTGGACTCCTCTCTTCAGACTCCCAGCAATACATAATGTCAGCAGCAACTGGTGCCGGAAATCTGTTGCCTTGTGATTTCAATCATGTTGCTAGCAAGCATGCAGACAAGTATTAATTGCATGGCCTAACAGCCAAGGCTCTGATTACCTAAACTATTTGTTTGTTTGTTTGTTTTCTATTCCCAAAAACAGAACAGTCCCGTTGGTTCCGCACACCTCTCCTCCGGCCAAAGCCGAAGCGGGGCATTGCCACCCACGAGGATCCTTCAGAGGTCCCTTCTCAGCAGAGGAAACCTCTCTGCTCAGCTCTCCGCTGCATTTTCTCGGGAGCGACAAATACAGAACTGTATTACTGGTAACCCTCAAGCTCCTAGTGACAGCCACATAAGTGCAGTATATTCAGGGGGAATAAAAAAAAACCAAAAAAAAAAAAACAGCTGCAAAAACACTGACCTGTTACAGGAAGGGCAAAATAATTTATTCCCATAACAGAACTGGTCTCCATCCTACTCCCAGCACCCCCAAGTAACGCAGAGCACATTTTTTCCTCCCTGTAAGATGACAGATGGATAGTGTGGCAAAGAACTGCTGTCGACTCTCGCAGCTGCGTTTTCTTTCTTACCTCACACACCACTTTGTCTTGGGAGAGACGGATAAATATTTGACATGGCATCGTTCCCAATGCGCCCCGCAATAGCAAAGTTTTTAAAAATTTAAATGTTTTGGTTTCCTGTGTTAATAATTAATGAAAAGGGGTTTTTTTTCTTGCTTTTGTATTCACTGTAATTACAAAGCAAATTACATAATTTCACACATATTTAAAAAAAAAAACCTCTGACATTATTTTACTGGTTCTGCCGCTAGGATTTGAATAGGAACGGGATCACAGCTAATGAATTCAGCACTAAACCCCTCCTATAATCTTTTTGAATTCCCAGGAACTTCCATATGGAGTAAAAATAAATCATTTTTATGACTGCTTTCTGACACAGTTAGGAAGAGGATAAAAGGTGACATGAACTGAAAAAACCCACGAGAATTATGAAATTATGTCAAATGTTTGATGTGACACTGGGATGTGAAGCAGCCAGTAGGAGAGGAGTGCGGTGTAAAAAAAAAAAAACAAAACATGGGTTTATTAGTGGCAAAGTTTGCACAGTGTACTTAAAGACAGTTATAAAACTAAGAGGTACTGAAATAAATATTTAGAGTCTGCTGTGACCACAACAACTTAAGACTGAAGACTCCCAGCTTTTTTTTCCACTTTGTCAGTCCATTAGTAATGTACCAACGAATAAAAATGTCTATGTGAAAAAAGCAGGGGTTTAAGCAAATTACTGAGTTCCAGTAAAATGCACTTCCATGCTGTCAATCCGTAGAAGGTGCTTGGCAACCGTTTTACCATTCCCTACTCTGCTGATCTTACCATAAGATTCACCAATAAATACCAATATTCTTACACTTTATTATCACTGGCCATGGTCTGTTCCACCCTATTGATTTGCATGAGAATTTGGTTCCAATACTAATATCTCATTTTAAAGATTAAACTTTCTATCATAAGGACAGTAAGAGGCAGTACTACACGTGCTACCTCTAAACTTTTGACAAGTGATTTCACTTTTATTTTTTCACTGATTCTGTTTGAAAGCAGACGTGCAATAAAAGTTCTTTCTGATCAGTAAAATCTGTTAAAAAAGAAAAAAAAAAAAACAAAACACACACATCTCTTCTTTCTCCCAGCTCCCTTTCATTTAGAAAGGGGACAGCTTAGACCTGCATAACTTCCAGATATCTCCAAGAAGCATATTGTGGTTTTAATCCACATACGTAGAAGCAAGAGTAGAACTTGGACTGCCAAGCATACCACTAACTCAGACTTGCCATCATTTGACCACGCGGTTGTCGATGAAACTATCCTATGATCTCACAGTCCTAACTTCTAAAAATGACAATTTATTATTGCATGGAAGAAAAAAAAAAAACCAAAACTAAACAGTTCATCAGGGCAGGGAGGCACTGTGAGGGTTAGCAGGGCACGGGCACGTGCTCCAGCAGCCCGGCCAGCCGGAGCCTGGGTCAGACCCTGAGGACATCCCCGGCCACCTGGTTGCTGGTAACCCTGCTCCCCTCCACAGCTCTGGAGCATCAGGACAAGCTTGGACCTTGTGATCGTGGTGCAGATGGGACACCCATGGGACAGCGAAAGAGCATCCTGTTGCCTCGCAAGCAGTTAAACCTGGTTTCTGCAACAGACCACGCAACGCTCAATTCCGCTACCGGGGAACCTCAGAAGAGCAGAGCTATGGATCCTCCAGCCCTAGCTCGCCATCCTCCTCCCGTACCCGTACAATTCCCATCACCACCGGGCAGCGCCTGGGCTCAGCAGGGCACCAAGTGCTACAACTCCCGTAGCCAGACTACGGATTGCCAAGGTATAAGGGACAATGACTGCTGTCCCCCTCCACCCCAAAATATATTAGAACTAGCTATAAAATTAGTAGTTAAAACCACACGGCCGTGCTTCTTTTGCAGACTATCACTGTTGTTGTTAAGTCATCTGAGGGCAAAATTAGGGATTTTTTTGCCTGAAACGGTTTTTGGCTTTACCGTGGAATTAATTGGCTCTATAAAAAAGGAAGCATTAAAAAACATTTAACAGGTGGATACAACACCTGCCTTTCCCAGGTCATCTGTACTTAAGAACAGTTAATTTATGAGACTGTGAGGTTACAGAGAGACTGTCAATTAAAAGAATCACCTCTTTCTTGCTTAAGCCTTGTCTGATGAATGTTCGAGGTAAATAAATCGTCCTTTCTTGCTTTTTTAAAACACAAGTTACACCAAAGGGAAAGAGCCATCAGCTCTTCAGAATTCCAGTTATTTTTTCACAGTCTCGGGTCATTTTTCTTCGGACTCCATTTCATGGACTCAAGTGATTTTATACATAGCTTTCACATTCATGCTTGCAAACTTTAAAATATGAACTTGGAAGGTGAAAAAGAGTAAATAGGAGAAGCACAGTAATGAAAATCGTATCTCAGGGAATATACATATAACCTCCTTCTTAAATACCATAAGTTAAGGCAGCCTAAGGATTTCTTTGGGGTGTGGTACATCATTTCTGAGCACGTGTGTGAGGCAGGCAGTACCGAGTCACCTGCATTGGTTTTCTTCATTTGAGTAAGATGACCCTGACCACAGCAATACCCAGCCTTCATGACCAGGGCTTAACCCCTTTGCAGTATTTTTGTTTTCTGTTTCACCTCTCATACGTAGACGGTGAGAGAAGTACACGTACATGAAAGTAAGAAAAAAAGCGCACAAACTATCTGGCAATTCAGGACCATGTTCAGGAGTGCAAACTACTTTTAACTTAGTAACAGACTTCCATCAGCCAGCATCTTCTTTTAAGATGAAAAATATAATCATACTTTGTGAGACTGCATACCAAGGTGATACAATTCTTGCTTTCAAAAATAAAAATGAACATCACTTCGCAAAGAAACAGAAACCAAGCCTGAAAAGGGCAATTTAAGAGTCTAAGCAAGGAAATAATTATTTTGAAACAGTCCAATTACACACTCAATAGGAAAGCACTGTTTCCATTTTATAATGAAGCACTTTTTTTAAACATCTCTGTTGTCAAGCTCGGAATATTATACTACTGTTGAAATTCATTCCCTGCCAAAAGTAAAAAATTCAAGTCTTTTCATGTCAAGAGTTTTAAAGCATCTTTTTTCCACCTCCCCCCCTTTTTTTCCCCTCTAATCGCAGTTCTAATCACACCAATGTAGGGCTGTACCTTGTACAGGTATGCCAGCGTTCCCGTTATCAGGGCTTGTTAAGAAAATACTCTTTCAAGATATTGGCACGAGTATCTCAGCATGAACAAAAACAAGTTTTACAATAGTTGGCATCAGAAGTTACTTCTGCGGAAAGCGAAGGAGATCAAAACCTAACTCGCACACCCACACTCATACAAATAGGCACTTTTAACATCAATGGAAGAAAAAGGGCACCGAGCATGTAACGGATAATTGACTACAAATTAATACTCAGAAGGGTAGAGAGGAGACGAGAATGCAGAGAGAGCCCTCTTTGTTCACTCTCCATCTTCATGACCGGTGGCTGAAACTAAATGGCCGTAGGCAGCGCAAGCTTCTGCCCGCTCAGATTTCAGCACGGACCTAGGACCTACATCTGTTCTGAATTATGGCCACAACTCGCAGTTCTGGTTGCCGTTGCCCAAAGCAAAGCTTTCGCTGTGTCAGGCAATAAGAGCACATTATTATTACACCAGCACTGCCAGAGCGGCGCAGCCTTCCGACAGCACACACGTGTAGTTTTAACAACCCACATGAATAAAATATTGTTTATGTAAGGAGCTATACTCATAAATAAATCCATTCCAGGGGCTGCAGGAATACATACTGGAATGAGAAACAAAACATAACCTGCCAAAAACGGGGCATCTCACTTACACACCTAGGCTGCAACAAGGCGCATCCGTAACTTCAGCCAGGAAGTTTTGTTTCTGTTTTTCTAACCTCTGGCAGGCTTTGAAAGAATCAGGCTTTGGAGCCAGTCCTTCTCCTGAACCCGTTGCCATTTATCATATCGTAATCCCATCTCCGGTTGCCCAATCCATCCTTTTCACCACGCATTTCCTTGTGTTAAGCCAGTTATTGGCCTGTGGCTCCCCATTCTTTCACACTCAAGACTTGCTCTTTTAATATTCAGTATGTCCTTTTTGCCACACATAGCACATTAAATAAATCGGTTCCATCACTCCTAACATTTTAGAAATGCAAACACACACATGTGGCCTAAGACGCATGTTACAACCCCACATATTACACTGTAAGTCTGCCAAGTTCCATTCTGCAACCACCAAAGTGGAGGAGGAGGAAGTGTTAAATCAGATGTGAAAAAATTTGTATGTCCTCCTGTGGTGAGAAATTTCATGCCAAGATTTAACACAGGATGCGCAAACTTTTATAGGCAAGTTACACAGCTCTGAAAATAAATTTTTTCCTGATGGAGATACTGAAACACCTTAGGTGCAATAGGATATACTGGCTGTCTTGAAATCTTCATCACTGCTTTGTGCGAACCACAGCTAATGACAGTGCCGCACGCGGTGATACAAGTCATATCCTACATTAGTGTATATAGTATCGATAATGCTTCATAGTTACCTAAGAATGAATGTGGCAAAATAAAAGATAGACTGAGATTTATAAGGAAACGAAAAGAACTCAGAATTTCCATTTGGACACCCATCATCCTTATGTCACCTCTATATTCCTACTCTTCTGCTAACAAGCAGTACACTAATTTCAAATTCTTGCAATGTCCAAACGGAACAGACATGATGCAGTGAACAAGAAATACTGATTTACGATATGTACAACTCAAACATCAAGTAGAATTTTTAAAGTTTAACCCCTATTTCTGTTATTTACATTTTATGGAGAAATTGTTTCAAAACCAAACACAGGTTTCAGAAGTTAAGTATCTACTGATTTTAGTAGTAAACAGTAAACTGTTTAGTACAACTGGTCTGCTTGCATGTGTACACAAGTACATATCGACACCAAGAAAACGCCTGTAACTCCAGACTTTAAAAACACTTTCCTAACAGAAAATTTTATATTCTACTATTCCGTGAAGCAGATATTATTCACATTTCACCTTTGGCAAGTGAACAGAAATTAAGACTTCTCCAACAGCACCATTGAGAGACCCCAGTGAACTAACCCATATATCCAGAGGCCAAGGTGTTGCAGCTGGATCGCTGGAGAATCCCTAACGCTACACCCTCTGCTACAGGCAGAAGCGCAACCACGTCACTCGGTACACCTTGACACAACAGAGATACCAAGGAAGGGAACCTCACTCAGCAACTCCATATATTTAATGAAGAATTCAGTAACGGACCTTCAATTCTATTTCTCACCAAGCTATAAACGGCTACTTTGCAAGTACAGATATAACTCGAGTCTATCGATATTTCCCTTCCATAAGAATGAAAATCCCAACTCTAAAAGTCGCTCTATTTTCAACCTTACCTACTGTGAGGTAGGTGGTATACAGAGCAATAGCATCATGAGATTTAAGTAGTACAAAGACCGCATCTCACATCTCCATACTTTCTTATTCGCACGTGACCACTCCAAGTGTATCAAAACCCAACGCTGCTTCATCTATTTTCATTCAGAGAAGTTGGTTGTCTTCACCAATATACTTTTGACCATCCTTTAAAACATCCGCTGTCAGTGGAATCCCATCTTGTCTATCCAAGGAAATATTGTGCCCTGAAGGCTCCACTAAAACCATCCCGCCTCATTCCCCATCAGGAGGCTGAAGGCCCTGGCTCGGGCAGCCCGCAGCTGGGGTGGATTATAGCTCACAAACCCTGCCAGTATCAGCGAGACGGCAAGTAGCAGACAGTTCATTTTACAAAAACTTAATGGAGTGTATGGCCCTGGCTGCTTAATACAAGCACTGTCAAGGCATCTAAGCAAAAAGTCTCAACTGTCACCGCTGACAAGCTGAGCAGAATTATTTGTCACACTAGACTAGATAAGAGACCAGGAGAGTGGTGCACGGTGAGATGCCCATACATCTCCACGCTGCAGTCTCAGGCACCGGGCATATGGTTTCCTCCAGTACACTGGCAGTATAATGTAATCGTACTACAAGGCAGTCTGGCTAAAACGTTATTCTTCCGTATTTTAACTACATTATCCTCCTTTTTACTCAGTGTTTTACATCTTCTAATTAAGCGGTCTCTAACTTCCCCTTCATATTTCCTGAAGACGACAGCATGCAAACCCTGGAATAATCTCCAGGTCATTAGCTAGTGTAATCCACGTCATCAATATCTCAAATTATACCAGCTAAAGAGCTGATACATCTGCTCTGCAATACAAAAGCTTTTATCTGGATCTTCCTTCTAACCCCATCACAAAGGGTATCATTTATTATCTTTCAGCACATGTGTACTCATTAACAAAGACTTCAAAAAACCTAATTCTTACCCCGCTAGTGCTTACACACCAAAGCTTTTGTTATCCAGAGTGCTGGATGCACACCATCTACTTATTTTGGATATACACCATCCTTCTACACGCAGAAATAGGGCCTTAAAATTCTGCTCCTCCTCACAACAGAAATGAATCTTTTTCATTTATCAGCATTTACCCCGCAAAACCACGTTGACATTAACTCTGAACAACGGCAACCAAAAAAAGTGCACATTCTCCTATAGACTCATCAATTACCTGAAACTCAAAAGTTACTCAAAATCATCAGTCAAGAACTATGAAACAAACTACTTTGCACAGAAGCCAGGCAGTTCTATCTCCTGCGCAGATGTTGATCTACTCCATAATATCTATTATGAAACCTAAGATAAATTTCTTTAATTTATAACTCTAATACTATATTGCACTACCGTAGCCTTCCCAACATCATTTTCTGTTCCATCAGCCTGCTGCACCTCATCAAATCTAATATGCAAGTTATTTTGGACAAATGTCTTTTTCGGGATGATTCTTGGCAATAAAGCACAGCAGAGATCAGGTCCTCCAGAAAGGCCTCCCAACGTTAACGTAGTACATACAGCAGCATCGCTGCCCAGCTAATCCACATCAATAAATCTTTTTTTTCAATGGCCTGCCAGACAAACGTAGGTGGGTCTGTATTCCCTGTGTTTCTGCTTCTGATCATACTCCTTCCCTGCCTGGTATACTTAGAAAATAAGCTCTACGGGTGGGGGAATTTCTGTACTGTTTGTGTAACACCTTGTAGAAATAGGGGCCTAAACTGGACTAAGCCAAGTACTATAGATTTTCCCATAATGCCTACAGATACTTAAGCCTTTAATAAAAAAAGAATATCCCGTCAAGGAGTGGTTTTCTGAATGTATATAAGCAGGTTACAGATCTATAATCACGTAGGATCATTGCAGTCAACTCATTATCTGATATGGAGGACAGCAAAGTACCTAGAAACGTTACTCATTTGGAACATTCTTTTTAATCTTTTTAATGTATTGAGTATACAAATGAAAATTAGTAAGCTATGCCTGTTCTCAACTTTATTGAAGGTTACTAAGTTTGGGAATATAGTTCTACTTGGTATCACCTAAAACCAAAATGTTATCTCAAAATCAAGTTTCAAATATCTGTAAACATATTGTCAAAACTGGTATAATGAAGCCTATTGACGAGTTCTAGTCTCCACAATCGATAACCACAGAAGAAAAATGCCTGCAAGACAGTATTTTGTATTCAGCAAAAGAGTTCATCCAGGACCACGGTTAAGTTGGTGCACCCAGAGGGCAACTACTGCGTGATAAAACTTCATTATCGTAACCCTATTTTTAATCCATGCAGATCATCTATGATTGTTCACTCAAGACTAAGTTGGGGGCGATAAGTACTACTAAACCCGTTCTCCTTTTCTGATGAAGTACCTTAAGGCAGTAGCACGACCAAGGGGTTACGCTCGTAATATCATGCCAAAGTTCTTTATGAATGTTTTGTAAAATTATTTAAAAACAGATATTGTCAAACACTGATACATGCATAATTTTCTGCATGTGACATTAACGAGTGGCCAATTTGTCATTCACAGAGTCGATGCCTAGTCTGAAAAGAAACACCAGTAACAAACGTGTTTTAAAGCAGCTCTCTCGACCCTGTCTTAACTCACTAACACTGGCAAACATTATCACACGCATGCAAACTGAAGATCTACGGAAATTGCAAAAGAACCATTCCACAGATTGCATCAGAGGAGTTCTGCAAAAGAAACACAACAGCCTAAGTGTGAAGCGCCAAATCTCCTCCTCCTAGTCAATACAAAACCTGTATTTCCCTTCAGACAGATTTAGAATCATAGAATCATAGAATGTTTTGGGTTGGAAGGGATCCCTAGAGGTCATCTAGTCCAACCCCCCTGCAGTGAGCAGGGACACATTTCTTACCCAAAGTTTTAAGAAAAGAATCTTACGGAGGAATGAAGTAAGAGCAAGAAAAGAAAGTAGTAATACAGCCTGAGTCAAGGTATAAAGGACTGTCGGATAAGGATGAGAACTGTGTAAGCGACAGAAAATAAGCGGATAGAGGCAAGGCTACCCGTGCTGTACAAACGCCAGCTTTGCTCGCTTGCTCCTGCCACCTCTTGGCTTTACACCCAGGGCCCACTGCACCGAGCCCTCAGACGGCACGGAGCGGCGCCGCTTCTCAGGCGCAGTCCTTCCATCTCAGAAATGCGAGGAGGTTATCGCTGGGTGCCAGACGCGCGCTTTGCCATGCTATTTCCTAGACAATGAAATGGTCCTGGTATCCCAAAGGCAACTCTTTCCCACACAAGTTTTCAAGTAAAGACGAACACATTTCCCCAAATGTTCTTCCTCACCAAAGCACTAGAAGGTAGTTACTGAAACTCTAGCAAGAAAGGAAAAAGCCCAAACAAATAAAATCTGGCTAAAAGCATCATTATCTACTCATCTATTTGACATTTATTAAATCTGGGAGTTTATGATTGTTACAACCAAAATTAAAAAAAAAAAAAAAAAGGAAACTTCAACATGTTACCTCATCGCTCCAAGACTTCGCAGCAGCCAAAGGATATTTCTGTATTATTTCCTGCCCTCTGTAGGAGATCAATAAAGTTTTCACTTTGTCTATAGTAAGGAAATTACATGTTACAGAGATGAGGCTTGACAAAGTGATTACTGTGTATTACTCCTCTACACACAAATACACATACATTACGCACAGATGTACATACATCTACAAAACCAAGCCAAGGATCTTTCTAAAAAAAAAAAAATAGAAAAACAAAGAAAGAAAAAAGTGCCTCATCACTGGAGCTGAGCGCCATTCACCATGGGTGAAATTCATTCGTGGACAGAAGACTTGAATATAGTTTAAATCCCATCCAGTTCCTCCCAAGACGGACGCACAGGCACGTGGAGCTGATTTTCCCTCCCAGCTGAGCCCCTGAACTGCCGTAGCTCTGACACTCCGCTCCTGCCTTCCTAAAGGACTGACAGAGGGGACAGAGGCGTGCTGGGCTCCAGAAGATGAGCTTCTCCATTCCCCACCAAGAAACTACTGTGTTGGTGACGATGGGGTAAAGCCTCGTGCTGTGGGACACTGTGCTGTGGCATATCACTAATTTGCAAAATCGAGGGCAGGGGGGGGACGGGGACGGGACGGGGACAGGACAGAAAGAGATAAAACTAGTCATGAATGGAAATTAGAAGGAATATGATAAATAGGTGCATACGATAAAGGCAGAAGCTTGCTAACTCACACTGTTGAAAGTGCCTAACAAGAGAGCAGCTCGCCTACTTAATGTGGTTGCCCCAAGGACGTAAAAAAGCCAGGACAGACAGCATTAGGTTCCATTAACTCACACTTCCAAAAAAGCTCTGCCACTACACAAGCAGCAAATCATGGGTTTGAACACAGTTAATCAGCCATACAATGAGAAGAGAGAGGACAACCACAAACATAAATACAAGTATTTCAGAAGAAAAGTGTTCCTTTATACCGTCAGTTTTGGAAAAGACCTATGCTTAAATCTTACTCACTGATAAGGCAACTCCTCCCTACCACTTTAGCCACCAGTTAACAGTGTTATACTTCCTAAGAAGATATCACTACTTCAATCTCACAGACCAATAAACAAGATTACAACGTTCTAATTACACAGAAATGCATAACATCAAATGGACAAAGATAACCACATAATTCAATAGAAAATTAGGAAGGTTAAACCACTAACAACTTAATCAAAGCCAAAGTTATAAAACCGGCGTGAAGTTACAGATTACAAGACATTAATTCAACTTCCAAATGCAAACACAAACTTAAGATTTTTTTTTTTTTGTCTTGTACAAGCACAAAAGACCAAATAAGACATGGTTTATCAGGAAATAATCTCCATCAAGAATCGACGCACATTTATGAGCTTTCTGGTGCAGCCAGTTTTCCCTTTTCCCCTAAAAGCTTCAAAGGAAGGATTTTGAGGCATCCAATTCAGAACCACTTAGTAAGCCTGCACGGCAGGATTTCAAGAACTATGTACGTTGGCATAAGTGAAGTGCGACATACCAACTGCATCACAAAATTGGCAAGACTGACACGCACAGTTGTAGCACTGCAATATATCTTCACTTTGACATGTAAAGAAACAAGGTCTAAACATCAAAAACTTGCTGTGTGTCGGTGAAATAGCGCCACGATTTCATTCATGCAGTGAAAGGAGAACATTTAACCTCAAGAGCCTTCACCCCATGCTTTGGAGTCACAAATATGGAAGCCTCTTTGGACCAGAGTTAATACCAAATCGCAGCAGCAAGGCCATTTACACAGCTGCACGGTCCCGTCCTAAAGGTCCCGTCCTAAAGGTCCCGTCCTAAAGGTCCCGTCCTAAAGGTCCCGCTCAGCCTGGCATACACAAAAGGGAAGCCAGCCCAGAGCAAGTTCTCTTCATCTCTTGCCTGACAGCTGGTGACGACTGAAACACGGTCAATATTAGGAAAAAGAGGTAAGCGGAACAGATCACCTGAAATCACTCCTTGCTCTCCCACATCCCAGCCCAAATCTCACAAATTCGTAATTACGAGAGCTTCAGGAGATGAGAGAAAGGAGAAAGCAGATAATTTCTTCCACTTTTCAATATCCTAGCTATTTCTGAGCTTTAATCAGCCATCTCCTTCCCTAAAATCTGCCATGCAACAGAAGGCACACCCCAGAAAGGAATCTTTAATCCTGGCTCCTTGGGGGACCAAACTGATGTATTTTAGCCCATCTCTTTTTAATAAATGCAATGATTTTAATCAAATTTGTTCAGAGGACAGAAGATTAGTTAAAGAAGAGAACTAAATGAAACATTAAATTAAGGTATCATTGGGAATTAAAAAATGTAATTTTATGTTATTATCAGTGGTATATTATGAATAAAGAATACGCAATATGCAATTAATATGCAGCACAGTATGAAAAGCGTTTGAGAAAAATGAATTTGCTACGTAGGACAGAAAGGTCATGAATTCTTAAACCCGGTTCAATTTGCTTTACTCTGTTCAATTTTCCCATGGGCATTTGTTTATATTCTTCTAGGTATGGGAAAAGTAACTACTAAATTCTGACTTACTTTAAGGCAATTAGGATTCATGACAGGCAACCCAGCGTATTTGCTATACAAATCGAGGCACTCCTCCTGTAAGCTTGTTTTTGTTTGAGCAGATAGCTGCTTCCCACATGGAGCTACGTGGGAAGCGATGGCCCGGAGACCACCAGTTCATAAGAGTAAGTCAAGCAGTAGAATTATGCCCCTAATTAAAAAGATTAAAATATCCTTAAAGCTTAATCTAAACTCCCATCTTATCCAAGGTTAAATTGTACTATTTGGAGTCACGCACCGCTGCACAAAATTACATTTTCCTAAGCCACTCACTGTTCTGTTTATGGGTATTTTAAGGGAGAAGATAGGAAGCGATGTCCTATCAGACTAGGAGTACCTCTCACCTGTAAGCACCACCACGAAAAACAGCAAAAGTACCCAGAAAATAAGACAAATGTGCCGCACATTCAAGAACCACCGTTTGATTTAAAAGCATTTGCATTTATACTTATTTGAAATTACTTTTTCATGATCAAGACTTTAGAGACATTGCCACTTTGCTCGACTTCATTTTTGCATAACACTTATCTCTAAGGATTTAATCATGGTCTTTCTGAGCGCCAGAAGTTTTTCTTAGCTCACTAAACGACACCCAAAGATTACCACACAAGTTTTGAATTCACAGGTATCGGAATCTCTTCAGAAAACAAATAGCCAATATAAAGGTGGCTTTCATTGCCGCTTGACTCCACTGAGGCGCACCAGTACCTAAAACAAACTACGCGCAGGTGCGTACACAGGCACATGCAGACTTCATGGTATGCATTTGGGAGCCTGTTGCCAGATTCCTTAACCTTCCCTTTCCCTCTTCCCCAGGCAACCAGATTCTTTAAGCGCACTGGAGCTCAAACAGAAACTGTATGCATGGTTTGTATGCTAAATATATACGGACACAGAGACAGTCCATTAGTTTTGCAAGTCTGTCATAATTACAACAGTCAATTCTACGTATATGTGTTAAAATTTGAGATTTTTTTTTTTGGTTTAAAAAGATAAATCAACCTTACTTTCAAGCTTACATGAAACCAGCAATTTTTTCATCAGTTTCCTAAAGCCATTCATTTCACCCATCCAGTCTAATTGTATAGTTTCACACCTACCTGCTTATTCCGACCCATGTAATCTATTGACATCTCATTTCTAATAAACGCCGTTTCGTGCTTCTTCAAATGCATTCAGCTGAATGTTCGTTTTTGACAAACAGCATTTATAGAGGGCAGTTGCGATCACCCAGACTGACCTTCTACATTGCACAGGCCAAAGAACTCAACTCACTTATTTCATCATTCAGCCCACAGACATCTAGCTGAAATTTCAAATTTCCAACTCAAATCATAAGGTTCATGCTTTTAATAAATCCTCTCAATTTCAAAAGACAATTATTACTTTCCATCAGTTCTGAGGTCCAGTGTTAGACCCAAATTTTCCCTCTCTGCAAAAGGAAACACAGCAAGATGCTTAGAATTATCAAGCAAGTTCTGTAAAGCCAGCTAATTTATCCTCAAATAAATAATGTACAGCAAAAGTAGTAAGTGTGGAATACTACTGACTACCAAAGATATACTTTGAGACCCCTCCTCACAGTATTACTGCAGCTCAGAGATCAATAATTCCACATTTAAGCTTGTCAAGTTACAACATTATATCCCATGCATCAAACTTCTTAACATAGATATCAAAGATGATGCAATTTCAAGAGTCTCATGAAGGGTTTCATGAAGGGGGGGTTGTGAAGTACTTATTTCAGGGGTCAGCTCTCGTACAGACTTTTTTTTTTTTTTTCCCCCCACAAAAAAGGAAACACCACCCATACATTTGTAAAATTCCAAGTGCAGGAATTTGGTTTAATTTTAAGGTACAAAATCAGTTGCATGTTCTGAAATAAAGCTACAGACACCAAGCCTACATCACGCAATTGCACAGTTGAGAAACAAAAGCTTACCAGCTCTATCAGCACTTGGCAACAGGGACCAAGGTGACACTGACCTCATATAGTCAGAATTACTTACATGGTTCTGTTCATTAACTTCCAAGTACAGCAGCTTTGGACAATTATCTGTTTCGCGGCTCTCCTGAAGGGGACCACCCTGCCATCTCTCTCATTTTGGACATTTACTGAGCCATAAGCTAAGTAAGTGTCCTCAGACAGGGTCCCACATATCTCCGTATGTTCTAGTCTTGCTCATGGTAAGAGATGGTCTAACCAAGCATGAGAGCAAGAAATTAAGATAATACTTAAAATTATATTACCCCAAGTCTTTCCTGGATCAGAAATACCTAACTTAACATCCAGAGGAAGCCTCTGACAAGCAGACAAAAGAATTCACCTGAAAAAATGTCCTTTATTTTGCTGCTGTTAGCCCGATGTCTTCTGCCAAAAAGAAAGTATCATCTTTTTCATTATGTTATAGGCATAAACATGCTTAAGTGTAGTATCTCCGCTGCGCATCTTGATTATTTCAATGCAGTCTTGGTTCAGTTATATCTTACTTCTACTCAGAAAAGATACCTAGTTCTGCTTTTTTTTTTTTTAATAAGGGTGAGTGTATGCTAAAGAGACATTTTCTTGAGAAAATTAGATGGTTCTGAAAATTTTGAAAGCAAATTTTAGGTCATAAAGCTTTTATTTTTCAAAGTACTTAGCTATCACTTGCCTTTACCTCATCCCTTCGGTCATTACCGCAATTACACTAGATGATCAAGTTTAAGAGACAAAAAAGTGGTACAGTAAACTGCAAGCAAAAGGCAGCAAAATATTTTCAGTGATTAAGCTTTGCCTTTGCAATTCATATTCACATATGATTTGGTAACCTAAGAGCAAACAGGAAATCTGCGGATTAAGAATGTTTTTCTAGGTGAAGCACATTCTAACGAACGATAGGTATCTTTTGGGATGCTTCCTTACTGCTTGCCTTTTTTCATTCTTCCTTCCCGTAGAGCACTATAAAGAAGCACGGTGTGTTTGACTGATTAGACAAAAGGTATCTGCTTACTCAGCCTAAATAATCTAAAGCTTTTGCTTAATCCAGCTTTTAGGACTCAAGGCCTGCCAGATAAAAAAATAGTGTACGTATTATGGTTTGAGAATAAACCCATACACGGAGACTATTTTTAACTACTGAAAATAATATTAATTGGTGTTGCATTCACAGTCGAGGTATGCTACCGGAATGCAAACGAGCCCAGATTATTCAGAACAGAGGACAAGCAGTGATTTTGAAATGTTAATTAGAAACACAAGGGATATGAGAGAGTAGTGGGAAAAAATGGATGTGCTGATTGTAAGTAAAAGAGAAACCTTTTAGACCAAAGCATCCAGAATAACACTTCTAGTAAAAACAGAAACATGCAGCCAGCAGAATGAAGTGTGCACGTCTACAGTGCCTGCAGAAAACCTTATTTTACGCAACCAGGCAACACACTGAACATCCAGCCACCTTTCTACAACACAGTACCTACAGACTCACCGGGTTTACTACAGGCCAACTCCATCTCCTGCAGAAATCAGTAGAGTTTTGTCATTGGATCGGGTCGTCACAGAAAGCAATATCTAATAAAGCTACGGGTTTAGTTGGTAAATTGTGCAACTCCTGTTAAACTAGAAGAATTTGTAAGTTAGTTGACCTTCACAGCCATAATACCACCACAAGTAGTTTCTGCTATCTGGCTTTTTGGGAAAGATGCAAAACAATATTCTAATTTGAAATGTTTAAGATGCAAGAGGTACTATTAAGTAACAGTTTGCCACTACTGGTCACTTCTGTTGAACTTCAAAGCGACGAGAGCTTCAACATTAAATTTCACTTTTTCTGCTAATACCTTCCATGCATCTTCTGTTGGGAAACCTTCTTTCAAGCTTCAAACTGTGAAACAATCAAAAACATCAAACCAAACTTAGAAAGCAATCATAAATGGACCTGATTCTAATGCAGATTACCACAAATTGTAACATCAATTTAATCCCCCTAAGACTAGTAAAATGCAACAGAGAGAGCGATAGGCATTAGAAGCTTCTGCTTGTGTCCTCACGTGGAGCTCCCTGCAAAAGGGAAGTTGAGTGAAGGGTAAAATTAACTATTTTCTGTTGTGCCACAGTGTAGACAGGTCTATAAATTTTTGTTATGTAAAGAACCAACAACAGGGAAAAAAAGAGGCAACGAAGCATACCGGGGTTGTTTTCCTGCAAAACAGAAATTCAGGAACTTGCATATAAACAGGAAAGGTTATAGATTAAAAATTTTAAGACTGCTTTAGATAGCAGTAACAAAATTCTAGAGCCACCATCACAACCCCAGTGCACATGCAGCTATACCATCTGTTTATTTTTGCTTTACTGTCTTCTCTGAAACAGGGGCAAGGGTTGGTTTCAGTTTGTCTCCTACCCACATGCAAGTCTGAAGATGGAGGAGGAAAGATCCTACAGTTTAATTGCCATGGTTGACCAGAAACGATACCAAAATTAACAAGGCATGGTTATTTCTTTATTAAAGAGAACCTGCTTAGGAACCTGATTTTACTTTTGGTTATACCGCTCCAAGTTAGAAGTTAACTCATTAGAGGTGACCAGCTACGCTGTGAATAAGAAAAGACTTAAACAACTATCACAGTAATTCCCTGCTACTGCAGGATGCAGCAGAATTTTATTTAAATCCATATTGATTTGTTGCAACACAGCACACTAATGCAATATAGCACCAACAAAAGGGGTTGTTCTGAAATAAAATCTTTACAATTAAACACGCATTGGTTTATATCGATACTAATTTTTTAAGACATTGGAATCACCGATTTTGTTACATTATCCAATAAGATAGTTTAAGACCAGAACCTGAGGATTACACACTTACAGTTATTGCAAATAAAGCTAGTCTTTTAGAATTCAGAATATAAGCTCCTCTCATATCGAATTTCATCTATTATAATTAATGGATCATAGAAGAGTAGTTACTAAACACATTAATGACATTTTAATACAGTTATGAAAATTATATTGTCATAGGAGCCTTACACACAAAACTAATGGACTATAAAGCTTCATTGTTTCAGTAGGTAATACTGGAATTAGATCATTTCTTCTCCAAATTAATCAGTCCAGACTGACCTTCACAGAAACAAAAACTGGTTTTGCCTCTAAGTACACAAAAAACCCCACTTGTGTATGCATATATACGCCCCTTAATAAAGCCATCCGTATTTCCAGGTGGTGTTCGTTTCCTCCTCCTTCAGGCACCATTCATTTCTCTCGTTTTCTATTAGCACGGGAACCAAAAGGCATCCCATGAGATCTGATCCACATTTCCCACCTTCCACATCAGGGCTGAGTCTACATTTTGGGTGGTGCAATACAGAAGCTGTAGGCTTAGGCTGCAGCTTAGGAGCGACCAGCTAACGATGCCTACATGGCCTGCCAAGGAGCAGGGCAGTCTGTCCCCATTTAAAGCCTAAAATACCACTGAGTCCAGCTTACTCCTTTTTGACCAGGAGACGCTACACAAGAACCCACAGCCTTAAGAAAAATTATCCCCGTAAACTTGCGACGTACAGCTGCGGACAGCAATGACCAACAGATTTGTCCCCTGCTGCTTCAAAGCTGCTGTCCAAATCTACGAATCACCACATCACTGTGCTCCTTTTTTGACAGAGTGATATAATAATACAGATTGAGGTCTCTGGCTAATTCGATAAAGGGCTGCACTCTTTCTTAGCTAAGAAGATCTGCTTAGGGTATCATCTTCCACAATCCACTGAAAGCCAGCAGAAGTAATTGGCTAAAACACTACTTTTTGCAAAACATCTATTCAAGCATGCTTTTCACCATGAACTCTTGCCCTGGTTTCAGCTGGAACAGAGTTGATTTTCTTCCTGGTGGCTGGTATGGTGCTGNNAACACCCTGATGGTTTGGTTGTTGCTGGGTAGTGCTTAGGCTGGCCAAGGACTTCTCAGCTCTGCCAGGGGCACGAGAAGCTGGGAGGGGACACAGCCAGGACAGCTGACCCCAACTGACCAAGGGGCTATCCCATACCATATGATGTCATGCTCAGCGTATAGAGCCGGGGGAAGAAGAAGGAAGGGGGGGGGATGTTCAGAGTGATGGCGTTTGTCTTCCCAAGTCACCGTTACGCGTGATGGAGCCCGGCTGTCCTGGGGATGGCTGAGCACCTGCCTGCCCATGGGAAGCAGTGAACGAATTCCTTGCTTTGCTTGTGTGCACAGCTTTTGCTTTCCCTATTGAACTGTCTTTATCTCAACCCACGAGCTTTCTCCCTTTTACTCTTCTGATTCTCTCCCCCATCCCACTGTGGGGGGACTGAGCGAGCGGCTGCGTAGTGCTTAATTGCCACCTGGGGTTAAACCATGACAACCCTGTATCCAGCTCCTCCTGAAAACAAACACAGAAAAGAATTGCTACATCTCAATCTAAGTTCCAGAAGTAGAAAGAGAAGGGCTATGACTCTGCAAAACCACTACTACTGATCCCGCATTGGAAGGCACTCACAAATTCCGACAAAGGATTACGGTAAAACAAATATTGCACAGATTAACAAGCATGCCAGATGAAAAAAAAAAAGGAAATATTTTAAAAACCAAGAATTATTGTTTCCCCCTCCTCTTGCCTCAAATCCTAGAAGACCAGCATTATGACTCCATCACGTACATTCTTGTGGGCAGTGAAAAGAAAACCTCAGACCGCAAGTGGTTTCAGTGGCTTAGTGAACCTTAACCTGCCATAAAATTAAGACCCAAGAACATAACACCATTTGGCCGCTGTTTCAGCTCAGTGGTCATTTTGCATTTAGCAGGTCGTAATCTAACACAGCCAGCCCAGAAAAGGTTCACAGGGCCTTTTCCACAGCAGGTAAGGAGACCTGGTTTCCATTCCACAGAGTTTAGATGATCTCAACATCGCAAGACCTTGAAAACGATGCATCAAGGAGAAATGTAAGCTAAACAACTTCAGGGTGTTTTACGATGTTACCTATATTCCAGGTTAATATGAGATTTTTATACTGGTACATTACTGTGTCTGAGGCCACTGGAGTTATGCTGCAGCTTCTTCACCAGATTGCATTATATTTCTTCACAGTTCCTATCTACTTTCAAATTTAAGCAAACTCCAGGGAATGCAGCCATTCGGTACTTTTGTTGATAGCTTAGCTGCTTCGCCGCCATCTCTCTCAAGAGAACTCGTTAGGTGTAATACCTCTAAGAAAAGGTTTAAGTAACAGTTTGTTCCAAGTCCTGAGAAAGTAAAAATAATTTTAATTATGTTCTCATTTCAATGCCAGACAATCTTCTTTACTATGACAACCAACTGCATTCTGTACTGTAACAGATTTTGAAAAACAAATGAAAAAACATCCCAGGCTCCTTAAGCTAGGAAGGCAGTTTTATTTATTCAGCAGTAGGTATCTGAAATGCCCATCATAAAGGAACTATAAAAACATTTGAGCAGATATTTCTTATTGCAAAGGGAGGCGAGAGAAAAATCTGAAGTATAGCTTGAAGACAAGTCGTAAGAACACCTGCATTTGTCAAGCTTCAGCTGATTCTAAGGTACAGGAAAAACATGAATGAAAAACACCAGGAAAAAGAAAGGTAGCAGACTTCTCACGTTGGGTTGAAGGAACCAGTATCGTTATAAAAAGCTATGAAACAAGGTGCCCATACAACTTACTGCAAATTCTTTACAAACATTGCAGAACCACCAAACTATCCAAACCTAAAACACCAAGTGCCACATCCCCTCTTTTCTGCGAGCCATTTAGTCCTGTCCCCTCACCTTCGTTATTTCTACTCCTTGTGCCTCAACGTGTATCTACTGAGCAGATTTTTGTGTGTGTCTGTTAGTTAAGAGGAAGGCAACTAATTGATAAACAAAGCACAGAAGTAGAAAAGCAAAGAAAATGGATCGAGTAAGTTTTAGGAGGTCCAGAAAGGAATAAGAGGTGGTGTACACTTACACTGTAAAAGGAAAAAAAAGAAAGACCACATTTACTTATTTTTGGCACAGCACTTTGTAAATGGGGGAACATGGAAAAGTGTCATCTTAAGTTTTAAAGGAAACATTCTGAACCGATGCACCAACAGAATTGCCTTTCAGATGCGGTAAACATGAAATCAAAAATCCAATCTATCATTTTCTGAAAGATATTCATAGTACAAGCATTGGCTAAAACAGTGATGATGCTGTCAAGGATAAAGGATCCTATTCACCTGAAGGAGTCATACTTTATAAAAGTAACAGATAACATAAAGCTTGTAATAAATGTTACTCAATGAACTCTCAGCAAATCCGTAAGATCTGCAGTAACACAGTCAGTGACTCTCAGGCCAGAGTGTTTTAGGACAGCAGCGGGCATAGCTGGTTCTATAGCAAGCACAGGTGGACTTTTGAGGAGCAGAGGTGAAAACGCAGGAATACTTAACACCCGAGGAGAAGCTTCCTAAAAAGCTGGACCTGCCTACTTTCAAGTCCCTCAGTCCTGCCTCTAAACAACACACTGACACCTCAGGCTTTGAAGTTCCATTTTCTGCAAGCCTCATCTATTGCATATCCTCCTTGTCGAAGGTGAAGCCTCAGTTACTTTAATTGCAATATTATTCATTTGCTGTGCAGGTGTTCTGTTGGGGAAGGGGAGCTGGGGTGATTTGGTTTTTTAACCAAAAATTGGGTCATCATTTCTTGGTTACGGCTTTTAAACTTTTGTGAAAATAAAACCATTGCAAAAGTACTTCTCTCTGCATAGGTGAGCTCTTTTCCATAATGCATTGAGATGCCTTAGAGCGATGAAAGTATTCATACTAGGACTGTGAAATATTTTGCTTTGACCAGTACTGTATCTATACACAGAAGCTGAATCGCCACCAGACAGATTCATAACCTTGCTGAAACCTTGCTGAAATCCATCAGAGCTTTGTTGTCGACATCACCAGGATGAGGATGGTTTACCGATATAGGTATAGCCCTATTCTTTCCCATAAAAAACAACAGATCCGCAGACTTGACAACACGTTACTTAAAGGAGTCTCTTAACTAAACAGCTTGAACAGCTCCGTTTACTCGGCGCAGTTCAAGTACTGCTGATGACTTTTAGGTGTCATTCCTGGTAACCTAGCATCTGTGCTTGATCCTGCTTCCATTGAAACAAGTGTCAAAACTCTTCCAAGAAGATTACCTCCTTCACAGGTCTGAAGGTATAGCAAACACTTTTGAACTCAGATGTGCTGTATTTAGAACAGCAAAGTCCTAAAGAATTATTAAGTATACTGAGAGTGCCGTGAAGGTGCTAAATATTACACCTCTTCCCTGAACTACAGCAGGGTCAGAAGCATCTATTTAAGCTTCCTTATGTTCTTTAATTTCTCAATATTCATGTGAGAAATAATGATCATATATACCTTGGCTGTTTTGAAAAAACTGTTTTGCACACTACTCTAGATATTTATGAATTAATAAATAATGATTACACTACTTTGCATGAAACCAAAGGCTGGCTGCAGCATCACACAGAAGGTTCATTAGTTCCAATTTGCATGCATGGAGCCACTCATGCCCTTCTCTGTGCTAAAGGCCCCTACGAGACCATGGAAGTATTGACCTGAGTGAGGTAGTCAAGGCTGGGCTTAAAAATCAATTGGACTTCTAGATGTTTGTTGGACATTCCTAAAGCCTTTGTCGTAGCAAACTAGACCTCAAGATCTGGTTTATTCTTCAAGAAAAGGTTCTTCATTGGGGATATGGCAGGCAAGGGCCTTGCTAACAACTTCCACCACTGCGGCTGAAAATATTAGTAAAGGAAGAGCTAATGCCCAAATTAATTGAAATGCTGAGTACAAACTGAAACAGAGAAGACACACACAAGTCTGGTGTGCTGGAAAGCAGCACAATCAGAAAGATGTCCCACATGGGCACAATAAAAAGACAGTAAAATAATGTCCTTGGGAAGTTTAAAACTCCTGCTATGAGCTGGGGAACATGTCAGCTCAGAGGGGCTTGCACACAGAACCTTTGCTGAGCAAATTCATTGAGTAATATTTGTAGTCTTCCTCCATCAGAACTGCCCATGGGCAGCTCCTCTCCCAGTCAACACCATTCTCTAATACGAACTCATGCTTGGAACATTGGTCACAACAAAAAAAAAAAAATAGTGCAAGAAAACCCAAATCAAGGGGGTAATTTGTAACACTGTCTTAATCAGACCAACCCAGCTCTCCATTCACCACTGGGACAAATCTGCTCAGAATTCTCATCCTTCACATTAACAGTGTGCAGCTATCACTGTATTAGTTTACACTAGCTGCAAAAATTCACCATCACCTGTGACCAAAGAGATCCTTCGTGTGCTGGCACAGACTTTCTAATAGTCTTTGGTCCTCACAGAGGACAAATATTTTACATGCAGTTTCTTTAAGGCAAAGTACACAGCATTCCATGTCGATTCTTTATTTTAAGACAAATAGTTCTCTCCCAGTTTGCTACAAGCAAAAAATCGCTAGAAGTATGAGCCTTTTAGGAGTTTTATAAAATAAGTACGCTAGTCTAGAAAAACTATACTCTGTTTTACGGATCGTTTTATAGTTCTATATATATGGTCAGTCATACACTATTGCAGTCAAAAAAGATAAATTCATCCCTCTAAGGAATTAATATGCAATACTGAATGATTGTTATGGTCTTCTAATTGCTTTATGGCACCCTATAGAGAGAATCAACTTTAAACAGCAACACATTTCTGTTGATGAAAACATTGCTCTACTTATGTGTCAATTTAGTATGGCATAGCAGGCTGTCACAATCTACCTCCTGCATGCAAGTCAAGTTCCTACAAATGTGGAAAATTTTAATTATGTCTCTACTTCATTCAAGAACACTGGGCCAAATTCTTCCCCAAAACAATGGGAAATAAGGGAATATCCCTAACAACAGATGGCAGGGGGACAGAAGGGTCTATTTGCTTCCTTTATACAAAGACATTGTATGAAATCTTGGCTCTACTGAAGACTGCCAGAATCAGCGACAAGTTTGCATAACTTGTTTCTAGAGCTACAGAAGAGTCACAGGAGTTGTGCCCAGCCGCCATTAATTATAGCTATAACTTTCAAAGGATCCCAAGTACTTGGTTATCAAATAGAGCCAATACTACTAACTACATGGCAATTCATTGATTTTCAGCAATTCAAATCTATACACAGGCATATGTACCTGGGAACCAATTCTGAACAGAATTTCAAACAATTTTGTTCTAGTAAATGCAAAAAAAACCCCACCAGAGCTGCAATTATCATTATTTGTTGCTTAAACAAATACTACAACTTCATGGGGAAAAAATTAATATGCATTAGGTCCTGCTAACGCCTTTGAACACTGAAACTATTCCCAAGATGTTCTTGCTAAAATAATGACTCGAGGAAATGCAGTCAAAGACACTTCCCTCTGCTCCCAAGTATACCATGCATAGGTGATCATACTACATGCATTCTGAGTTACTGTTTTGACTGAAGACTCTTTTGGAACCTAGGGGTCAGCACGTGAGCTTCCTCCCCTGCCTTTGCTCTGCTGATTAAGCAGCAATTAAACTATTTCACCATTAAGCTACTTCATGGTATTTTCCTGTACAGTTTGGGGGATTTTTCTGATTGTTAGTCTCTCTGACCATCATTAACACATTACAGCTAGAGGCAACTGTGAGAGAATGATCAATAAGTTATTAGCAATTTCCTTTGCCCTGTCCAACCCCCTGAAACTAAGCAGTTCAGGCTTGACCACCGTGCCACAACGAAACCAAGTAAAACGCATTTTACCTCATTATTGCTGTTTGAATAGCAAATCACCTAAAGCCAACTCATTCAGCCATGGTAAAGAGGGACTGCAAATTGTTTGTTAGCATTGTCTTGAGGGCATGTCTTCTTCACATGTCCTTTCTGCTACAAGTTCTATTACACCACTGGAAGCAATGCTATTTATAAAGCACCTACACAAAACAGTTCAGAGGAAACCAGTTGGATAATAATGTTTTATAACAGCTAAAAGGCGGCAGCAGCACAGAGCAGAGCCTCACATACAAAGAGGCGAGGAACAATTTCTTTATCCCATGAGTGATCTCCCTGAAGTCAGTGGAATAACATGGAATAACATGATGCAAATCAAAAAAGGTGCCAGAAACTGGCCTTATTTTAATAAGAAAGGATCTTCAGGATTTTAAAATAGGTCTTCTAAAAGTGAAACTGTAACTACTTAATGACAAACTCACGAACGATAACTCCTCCAAATCTTATCCTTTCCCCACTTGACCAGATTATCCTCCCTCACTTCCCCCCTTCTTCAATTACTTTTTCCTCATATATAGAAAAGCCATCTTATGCCAAGAAGAGTCATGTATTTGGGGACTGGGAAGGGTCTGTGATTCATCTCGCTGAAATAAGAGATTGGCAAGTCCCCATGACCTAGAAATACAGCACTTTTATTAATTTAAACAGAAAAGGAGACATTTGTGTATGAAAAGGAGTTGCAGGAAAATTCTGGGTTCAGTAGCCAAACTAAGAAGTTACTGTCATCACGAACAGCAAAGTCTAATTACAGGGCAGGGAGAACAACCACCACCACCACCAGTTAAACTGAAATTTTAATAGTTTTAACATTTTCATTTAAAGAACAGAAACTGATTCAGGAAAAGACAGAGCTCTCCGTTCACTTCCCTACGCCCTTGCTCCGGGATGAAGTTTACTGGAAAGCTGTATTAGCAGTACAGCACTGTCTTTGGCCCACTACCAGGAAGGGTTCTCACTGGAGCAACCACTCTGTGTATCCCTTTGCCTTTTCCTAGGCTCATTCCCTACTTGCAAGTTCCTCAGTTAACTAAATAAGCAGCAGTAGGGTTCACGCATTTCTTTCTTTTTTTTTATTATTCTGTGTTTGCTATTTGAGGAATGGAGATCTTGGGCAATCTCCGGCTAAAGTGATATTCTAACCCATAGCAATTTTGCTAATCACTACATTTCATCCGTTGCTTGTAGGGACATACAGCAGTTGAGCAAAATCTTACGATTCAGACTAGTACATAGAAGTAATTCCCATATATGCAATCAACTGGCATACAGATTTACATATGCATAAATATGTATCAGAGTACGCCCAGCTCTACAGAACAGGCTGGGACAAATCAATGCCAGTAATATTATGAAACTAAATATCACGTTTATATGCAGAGATTTGGAGATCAAAAGTCTAAGCTTCTGCAAATCTGCCAAGTCATATTTAGCCAATACCTTGCTATTGTTACAAGGCACTACAAAAGTGTTCTAAATTACCCTTTGCAGCACTGCTTTACTCGTAAGTGCACACCCCATTTAGATTTTAAATGCTAGAGACTTCCATTTAGATTTACCTCAAGACAATTTACTGTATTGTTAAAATCAAAGGCGGGGGTGGAGTTTGGAGGATGCGCAGAGCTGACAGTTCTACTTCACTTTCATTTAAGTTTTCCTTCCTTCTCTCTGTTTACAGTAACAATAATAATTTATTAGACAAATATAACAGCCTTGAACTGTCTCATTTATTCATGGAAATTATGCCACCAGTTTCCACACTGCCAAAACTCATTTTTTACCTTTGTCCTAGCTTCACATCTGAGATTTTCTTCTAATACAAACAGAAGAAAAGCAAGGTTGGGCAGCCCACTGCCTATAACACAGCGTTAGAGATTGCACGAGAGCACGTTGTCCCAAAGTTTGTACTAACACGTAAACAAGAGAGATTGTCCAAAGTACAAAGTAAAGCTGTTCTTTGGTAGTTTTAGTGAACAAGTTTTGACTTCTAGTTAAAAGAACAAAAATAAAAATTCTAAACTTTCAGGAAAGTTAACAGCCATTTTAAATAGTCATTTCAAAATCCGTTTTAAAACAAATTCAAGACATTTTAATTAAGCCAAAGGGATATCAGAACAGTAAAAGCTGGCTGTGAATGTAACACATTAAAAATGCTCAAGCAGATGACAAATATGCATACACTAATGCAAAGGAATTTCTGTTGTGTTAAAAGTAGAGCTAAGTGGGGCTACGTTACAATCCCAGCTGAAAGACAAATAGAAAAGAAATTTGTACATAGGGCAACTGACACCATAAACTGTCCTTGTTTTCCCTTAAAGAGGCCAACTCCTTCATGGATTTCCTAGGAGTTTCCAGAGTACAAAAATCACAGCAATGTGATTTTCTTCAGTTCTTCTGCTTTTAAAAAAAATCTATTATTAACAGTAGCGATAAAATGCAGCAACACTTTTAAAATATGCTATAAAGAAAAATAACACGCACTGAAATAGAGACTTTGCGCTGTCTGGCAGATTGCAAAATGCATATGAATCTTTGTTGAAGAATCCTTTCATATTCACACAAAACATCATAAAACAATTCTTTCTATACCCCGTGAATTTACTTTCTGAAGTTAGTGGAAAGCAGTAAACTCCCTTCCTATTACTATTTGCAGGTTACACTTCTTGAACATCACAGAAAATGCAAGAAGGACAAAAATTACTCTTAAGTGTAGCAGCAGGTCTGTCATTACAAACCTTCAACTTCTATTTAAAGAGTCATGAACATTTCTATACATGCTAATGAAGTTCTCTTTCACAGCAGTTTTAGTAAAACACTCCATGTATTTTTTGATTGCTACCGCAAAACTGAAGTTCAAGGAGAAAATAACCAAGACATTTTTTATTAGAAGTGATAGCAGTTTAGATACTTCACTGTATCTAAACCATCTCAAGTATTTCTTATAATGAAATTCCAACAGATATCCATTCTTATGCTAACACTTTTGCATTATAAAGGGATATACTGATATTGCCCATTAGGTTTCACTTACCCAGCCAGCAAATACATAAGAAAAACAGCTTACCTTTCAATTCATTTACAAGCAGCATTATGCACTATAACAACTATATAACATACATTGAAAGAGAACAAGAAATTATAAATATTGAAGAAAAAGAACACTACCAACTTAGAAGTACATATGCTTTAGAAACAAATAAAAACCCATAGCTATATATATTTTATGTGGCTAGTACTGCTTGCACACAACATTTGCAAAGTAATTACCATAATTCACAAATACTTCCATAGCAGAAACTAAGAAATAAATCCATTATGCTAGTAGCATTCTCAAGTGTAGATTATATTATGCAGCTTTAATATACCCTCATCAGGTAATTGGTAAGAATTTCTGGCATTTCATCCTTTATAAGCAGTGGAAAGTCAATATTATTTAACTGTTGCACAAATGTTAATAAAAAGTCATAATCCAGGGAGCTTACCCTAGGTCAACAGAAAGAAGCCCAGAACCATCCAAAGTTATTTCCAACGTCCAGACAAGAGACCTGAAAAAGAAAGTAACAAAGGGTTTGTGACAAAGCTGACACAGGGTACTCTGAAAGGAGCAAAATCAATTGTGACATTTTTCATTTATTTGTAAATGCCTCTTTGGCAGTATGCTCACTCAAAACGACAGTTGACTCTTATAGAATAGGGGAGGTGATGGTAAAATAGAGGAATCCTGACAGTTGCTTTAATGAGATTCTGCATTAGGACCACTCTACCACTTTCCCTCAACAAGGAGTACGCCCTTCACTTTCAATCTCACATCCACCAATTTGGAAAGCATTAACCCTATGAAAAACTCCACTCAGCCTCCTGTAATCTGCATCACAGCTCTTCTCCCTACCTCCTTTGCCGCCTCACCAACACGTATGTATGGAGTTCACTCACAATTTTAAACACGTATAAGTAGCATAGAGCAAATTAAACTTCAACCTGATAGCATTACTTTAATCAAAGTCTAGTTGCAGTGTGTGTGGTGAGGGGAGGAAAAGACTCTTGAAACAGGCCTCAGTTGGTATTAGGAGAGAGCACAAGCCCACAGAGCATCTCTTGCAGCTCTAAGAATTATGCTACTGGAAGGGTTCAATACAGGAAGCTCTTGTTTTCTTTACTGCAAAAATATACAGGGAAATTTGCAACAGGGCATGTAACTTGCTTTGCAAATATTGAGAGAATAATCATTTTTAATAACTCTAATGACATGCAGCATTATACCAAATATTTCAGGAAGAGGCCATGGGCTTGAGGATCTAACACTTGAGTGCCCTTAGTCTGACATACCTCCAATCTGAGCTATTTCATTCTCAAGCTTTCCAACAATAACAGGTTTTTTTGTTGGTCAAACTTGTTTTCTAGTACTATAACACATATCTTGCAATGGAAATTGATGACAGTACTGAATATATCATGGTAGCCTAAGGCTGCACTGAAATTAGTATTTTCTCCTCTGTTAACATCAGTAAAACATTTATTACAACAATAAGGGTTTTTTTAAAAAAAAAAATAAACTCTCATATTGGCATTGCTAAGAGGAGCTCGAATCCTTGCTCTTTTTGCATGAGGCAAGCAAGTTTGAGTTGAAAAAAACCTAAAAACATCCACAATAATACTGTTCAGTCTGTGTTTCAGAGAACAATTCTGTATTACCTCTGTATTACATCTGGCTAACTAAGTCATGTCTGGGGAGCTTGCAATGAATTCATCATACCGCAGTCTGCTACGCTATCTGTCTATATAAACTGTGAGTAAAGATCTTTCATTTCTTGGGGAAAAAAAGGAGGGAGATGAGTCATCTTCATGAGTTACAGAGCAGTAACAAGCAGTTTGCTTGACAACCTTCACTGCGGTAATCCATGGCTCAAGCAAAGCTTCCATTTTCCATTTGATTCATTTGCTTCCAAAACAGCTCACGACTTTATTTAGAGGGCGGCAGAGCTTCCGAAAGGAAACATTTTTGGCACCTTCACTTTGAGGATGCAGACTAAAGGTCTAACTTCGAAGTCTTCTGCAAACTCCTTCCTCTATATGAGGTCTTTTAAAAAGTCTCAATTGATAGAAGCAGGGACTGTGACTCGCTTTCAGCATTGCCTTATATTTTTCTCTTCCTGAAGATTCACTCTTCACAGAAACATGTTTAAATTAGCCTAACAAAGCCTAGCACAATATTAAATCACCTATTGAGCATGTCAATCTGAGTTCACAAAAAAAAAAAAAAACCACAAAAAAAAAAAAAAAGGAGTACACTTCCAAACAAATTCTCTGGCAGTTTCTTCTGAGTGATCCCAGTTCTCCTAAGTTAAAAGACCCTTCATTCTTAGAAATACACAGTTACTCCCAGCAACCTTTTGCATTTGGATGGAAAGCAGAAAAGGCCAGATTCTGACCTCTGCTTCAGTATGGGAGCACCAATGAAAAATAATGAAGTCAGCACGCCTTTACTCTAGAAAGGAAAAAAAAAAAAATTACTATTTAGCTCCAAGGAAGGCTGCTTTGTAATTCAGACAGGTGATCTGGAGGCACAGCAGAGCAATAATGACTAACATCACATACTAGAGGGAGTATAAATTTTAATGATGTCATTCATAAAACCCACATTTTAAAGGTTACGAAACAGAAGCAATCTTACAAAGAAAACACATAAATCATTCAAGGTGTCAGGTTCCTACTCTTTAGCTATTTTAAGAATTAACAGCCTGTCCATCACTAAATAAACTAGGATACGCTGTACTTATTTATGCAGGACTGAAAAGGAATGTACACTAGAGTTCAGCAAGCATACACCACTGTAGTCTCTCTTCTTAGCAACACAATATCCATAATCATTTATAGCTTCACCGATTTATTCGCCATTCAATAAAATTAAACAAAAACACCTGGCCAAATTCATCTACATCTAGACAAGATCACAATAACACATAATTAGCACCTTGTAGGCCAGGAAAGTTACATGAACGTTTCTTATTCAAATACATGAATGCACTTAACTACTTGTTCATAGGCATTTCACTGTCTTCCCTTAAATATCTTTAATGGGCCATTCACATCAACAGACCACATCACTGGAATGTTCGAAGACAGTTAACTATCAGGGAACAACAAAGTCCATTAAAACATTGGAGTGCTCACTGCACTTTTGTTCTTGGTTTTTCAACCTTAACTTCAAAATTTTATTGCCTTGCATATAAAATTAAAGTTCAGCCAATAAACTGCTGTACCATTTGTCAAGGAACTCAGGTAGGCTTCTGAACAAATCACAACACACAAGCACTACGCTCCTGATTACGTGCACCTGAGCTATTACTAACCCGGCTGGAAACATTAAGTATATTATAGTTCATATCCACTAGAAACCGCTAAATCAAGCATTAATTGGAGGTCCAATATGCAAATAGAAATAAATAACACCCTTCCAAACCAAAAACCCCTAATCAACCATCCCACTGTCCCCCCCCCCCACGCCAACCTTCATCCTAGCTGTTCTTCATAAATTCACTGATCATCATTCATGCCTAAAACACTCTCCTTAAGTCAAGCGCTGAATTTTACCATCATAGTGGCTCAGTCAAGTTTTGTCTAATCTATACCCCAATCATCCTCCCTGAAACAACAGGGTGGCTTTGAGGGGAAAATAAGGAGATCAACAGGCCTCTCTGGGTGCTGGCTGTTTTCAAGAACAGGGAAACATCCTCTGCACATCCTCATGTGGCCCTCAACCAGGCTACTGCTGTCCAATCTCCATGACTTCCATGGAAGAAATAGGATCCAACATTGATACAGCACACCAGTTACACCAATCAAACGGCACACATCACTTTTTCCTTGTAGCAACAAGGAAGAAGGGCAAGTCTGAAAATGCAAGCCTTTTCTTCATCTTGTCCTCCATACTGATGGAAAAAAGCATTGCAAAGCAACTTTCTATCCTGCCTCCACTCATACCGCGAGGATGAAACAGGAACTGGGCCTTATTATCATTTTTATTACGTTAATTGGTCAGCAATTGCAACTGTATTTATTGTTGTCCCTATACATAAGCTATCAACACAGGACATTTTAAATGGCTGGTCATTAAAACAGTGACTTAGGGCTAATAAGGCACTATTAATGTTGAACCTTGGCAGACTTGGCATCCAAATCCTCAAACCAGCTTTTAGGCTGGACTGGATTTTACCGAAGTCACGTGTAGTTGTGCTCAGTGGCCATTTCCCTCGGCCGCAGACACTGGCACCTCCGTTCCACTGCGACTTCCACCTCCACGATACAAACGTGCTCCGGGCTCCGCTCTGGAAGTGGCGTGCCAAGAGCCAGGCCCACCACAAAAAGCTTTCACTGCATAAAGCTTTCTGCATAGCAGCTCAGAGATCAGGCCTTTAGGTTTGGGGTTTGAAAGCCAACTCAGCTTTAATATTACTTTTCTTCTTAATATCCTTCTACGTTTGAGCTGTTTAACAGATAACTCAAAGTTTATTTATTTTTTTCATAAGTAGACAAACATTAAAAGACAGTTGAACAAGGTCATTTTGCCTTGCTCCAAAGTCCAAGAAGACTATCAGATAAGGCCTCACCCCAAATCCTTCCATGTCAAAGGGAACATTTCTATCGGCTGGACTTCAACATTGAGTGTAGATTTGGGATCGAGTCTCACTCCAAAGAGCGCAGCAGTCAACCACACAACTACACAGCTCTGACTGGCAAACGCTCATTAGATTTAAAACTGCAACCTTGCATTTGAAATCTCTGCATCCAATTCCCAGTTATCAGAGGCAAGCAATCTCTTAAAACTGCTCTAGTTAAAGAAAACTCGGTACTCGGTTTACAATGGCAATAAACACCTAAATATTTTCAATATTTATTTTCTTATATATTTTCTTTATGCCATGTCTTTAATTCTGGAATCTTTCCTTGTAACTCTGGAGGAACTTTATTTAAGTAAACCGCTAACATTATTTTTCCAATCTTTGTTTTCTTTAGGAAATTATTTAAGAAGAAAAACCTTGAACAGTGATCTCAGCATTCATGAACTTCACATACAGGCAACTGCGTTGCTGTGAGCTATGACGACTTTCCCATGGGGGAGAAACGACCTGGTAATTCAAGAATGACAAAGTCAAAAGTAAGGTAAACTGGGGGAGGGAAAGGATTTCCCCCTAGGATGAGATAAATATAATTTCTCACGGCAGTGTATATCTCTCTTAAGCCTCAGGTGGTTTTAAGTTAATGAGATTAGTTCCAGCAGGCAGTGAAATCCCAGGATATAGGATTTATATTTCAGCGGTTTTCACTTCATCCAGCAAGCACAGTGTAGTCAATCTTTGTGTCATTTTGTTATTGTCCTGGTTTAGGTCTCGTTCTCAGACTCAAGCCTGGCTAAAGCACCTCGTAACTTTGACTTGAAAGCTTAAGCATCATGTAAAGAGTGTGTTTAAATGTTTAAAAAGGAGGAGAAAGTCAGCAGCCTTAGTCTGTAGGAAAGGATTTTTATTTAACTTTTCAGATGTACTTTTCCACAATGAAATTTGATCTTGCTTTTTTTTTTTTTTTTTTAAACTAAGGTCACACATTCTTATCCTGAACACATACAGAAACAAGCAGTATGTGTTGGTGGAAGAAACACTGGTTTTTTAGATTTATTCCCTAAAAAGATGAACATTAACAGCTTAGGAAGGCTGGCTAGTTCAGCATCTTCTACGTGCCGAATGATTGCCACCTGGCTTGATTACAACCAAAATGAGCTCCTATCCAGCAACTACCCACTGGACGTACAAACTGGAGTTTCACTCCCATCCCCAGGTCTGCTCATACAAAAAAACCTTCATTCCTGTTGCCAATTCTGGCAGTATGGCAAGTCAACCTGGGGTAGCCTCATGCAGTGCTAGAACGGGGCAGCATTTTGTCTGTCTGACGACAAGGCACAGTAGGAAGACTCAGAAGTGTACAAAGTACCTGGAGCTACCTGAAATACAAATCATTATACAGAGCTGTTAAGCAGAAGGCTTCTAGAAGATAACAAAATGGGGAAAAAAAACCTGAGGTCAGATGTTAGCACTGATTTCCATGCACTAAGAATTCTTCCACACCCAGCCTGATTTTGACTTACAATCACTTCATATTAATAACCGCTAATTTAACAATTGTTTCACACCCTGGATGGTATTTTTAGCTGTGGATTTAAATTAAATCATTAACCTCAGGAACTTCAATACTGTAAAGAAAATGCAGAAAGATCTAGTATTGACAACACGCTTTAGGTAGCTCTTTCCCATCCAACAGGAAAATGACCACATTCCCTTTCCTCCTCTCTTGAGGAACAAAATGTGTAGACATGACATCAAGAAAATGCTCGTATTAGTCCCAGGCTTCTTTCCAAGACTGTCTTGATTAAACTACATATCCAGAAAGCATCCAAAGAAACTATTTTCATCAGGGTAATCGACCCTCAAAATACAAGATGAACTCTATTCAAAAGACTTTCTAGAATGCCCAAGTCCATCACAGGAAAAGCTGGGTTTATTCTAGTTTTAACTTACAAGCCTGACTTTAATACAGGCAAATCACACCCACCCAGACATCACTGCCTCTAAAAGTAACTGGCTTACCAGAAAAAATACTTATAAAAGTATGATTGCAGCGTAAGTTATCTTATAGCAATGCTTTCAAAACAAAACAAAGAGCAGCCTGCAAGTATTTACTTTTGTTTTAAGGCTAGAAGCGTCAATTAAAATGAATTCGGATCTCTCACACAATTACAAGTCAAGAACCCTCATACAGAAATACCTGCCACAAGAGAGAGGCTTTAAAAGAAGTGTTTTTAAATAGTCGTACAACATTCCAGATTTTTACAGGAAAAAAGTGCAGCGTTGTGATTCTGAAGTGTTAATGTTTGTTCAGTGGCCTCAATCTACTCTGACTAGCTTTAAAAGTCTAATTACTTGCTTTAACTTTTCCTTTCCCTTGGTCAAGTCCACTTTTGCTCCATGCAATTTCACTGCTAAATGAATCATTGCAGGGAAGTTCCCTTATAGAGCCCATTATCAGCATTTGGCTGAAGACAGCGCAAAAGCATCAAGCTTCCCAAAAAGCAAAAAGCAGAGTCAAGCTCCATCTTTTCGAAACAGCAAGCAAAAATGGGCTAATTTTGAGAAGAGTCTGCTGCAACCCCTCTTAGCTGGCAAAAGCTGCAATTTTATGACTGCAAGTCAGACGCTACGGATGCCATCTCCCTCCATCCAGAGAGCACTAAGGATCCATACAGCTGCTCATATATAAGGAAGCACAACGAGTTTGTGCCCTGTCATTCCCATGGAGAGGATGCAGAACAAGGTATCTAAGAAAACAGTGCTGCCAGAAACAGAAGAAAGGGACAACTAGTCTGGTTCTGCCCTGGAAGGTACAAAGAAAAACTCATGTCTAGCTGTGAACAGATATTTATCTTCTCTATGTTCTGGTCCTTCTTCTCACCTGTACGCTTACTTCTTAGTATATGCAGTGTTAGAAGAAAACCATTACACTAGAAATTTGACTAAAGGTACGTTTTACAGGAAAAGGGGAGGAATTTAATCTCCACTAAGACTCCTTTATACTACCATAAAAATGGTGGAGAGGGTGTGTATATGAGAGCACATATACTTGGAAGTATCACACACAGATACACACTTTCCTGCATAAACAGAAAGCTGCCTTCATATAAATGGGAAAACCATCCCATAGTTCAGCAAAGAAGTAACAAAATTCCGCTCTGCATGTGAGCATAACCCAACAACTGCTGCTCTGTCTGGCTCGAGACAGCATACCCTGCCAGAATCTGGATATTAAACATCACGTAACACGAGATGCTAAGACCGCGTGATGCTGAAGAATGGCAATACTAAAGCTTCTTTGCTTTGCTTGCATTGCAAATATCCTCAAGCAAGACTACTTTTGAGAAAGAAAAATAACAAGGCAATAAAACATCAAGTCTGAAGTCTCATTTTCCCTGAAATTTTTGCTCCTAGGTCTGCCTGCCACAGCTGCCTGGATGTGTCAAGAAGGATTCAGCTTCCTCCTGCTGCAGGAATGCAGCAGATGAACCTAATGCATTAGACGGAACCTTGTTTGGGAGAGGAGAGAGCTGCTGGCATCAGCCTGATGGACATGAAAGAAGACAGGCTACAAAGTTTAAGGAAGTGCGGAAACTTTAAGAGACAGTTTTGTGATTAAAGAAGAGATAACGCAATGGACAGAAGTTGTCAAAAGAATTTTCATTTTGCTTTACCTTTACTGAAATAAGTATTGATTGATACATTCACCGTTTCATTGCAGTAAGCATTAGATTAGGTCTATTGAACTAACTCAATATGATGCATTGCATGACAGCAAGAAAAATTAAACAATTCAAGCTGTGATCTTGTCAGATCTCAGAAGCCAGACAGGACATCAGTGATCTGATAGGGAACTTCCACGGAAAGCTGGGAAATACAGCTGGGAATTCAGCTCCCGTTGAGCAAAAGCCCAGACGACTTGGTTCTAGAGGCTGAGACTTCAACCCGGGCTTCTGACCACAGTGATCACCAACGATCGCCAGTAACACCGCAAGTTAATCCTCTTGTTCTTGAAAAGCACTCCAGCGACACTTCCAGCCATCTCAACACAGAACAGCCCTAGCTTGCAAAGCTCACACATACAGGAATAAAAATGAATGCTTCTGGAGAGTCCTTGCGTGGAGCTGCTCAAGTATGTTTGTTATTTTAATGACAGAGAAGACCTATATGGTTAGAAAACAGGGCAGATACAAATAGGGTACTCCATCAATCTTCCAGTAAGAAGCACCCTTCCCTTGCCATGCCAGAAGCACTGCACCCTCTTCTGCACAGCAACAGCTCGTGGCTAAAAAAAATAAACCTACCCACAGACAAGATTTCTGAACCACCAGACCACAAAATCTCCCTAGAGCCACTGTGTACACTCGGCATATCAGGGTGTTGCATATCCTTCATTAAAAGGACCACAGAACCACAAAAAAAACAACAGCACAGCCCTGCAGGCCTACAGCAGGAGTTTCCACCACCGAATGATACGTTCCCTTTGTTGACAAATGGTCTATTTTAATTAAGTGAGAGTGTGCCAATGCTTTGCAAACGTTCTAGCAAGGTTCACTCTGCAATGTTAAGATGATGGTGCAGATTGTGCTGGAGGCAATCAAGTGCTGCTACAGTTCCCTGATGGTTTTCTCACCTTGGATTCCAGTAAAGCGCTGTGGTCATTTCGCAGAACTCCACTCCCAGTCTCGTGCATTAGCTTGCGCTAGGTTCACATTCCTTAAGAAACCTCGAAAATGTGCAACGTAATCTCTTTTAACAGTATTACGTAAAAATCATCACATGAACATTAGCAAGGGTCTGCTTCAGAAGAAACTCCGCCAAGTTTTAGTTTCCCCTACTTGCAGCCCCTTCGTCAGCCTCGCTCCACTGTGAGTTTTCATGTTCCATGGACTTTATCACTGCTGTAAAGGATAGCACAGACATCTCACTTCACTACAATGGAAATAATTTTTGTGCCCAGTCTAAAGCAAATAAGCAGGGAACATGTTTTACTTTTGCTCTGAAGAGATTGATAACCTTGAGTTTTAAACCTTACCTGGCATTTCCCTGATCTTCACTTACCATAAGAAAGGTAGAAAGTCCTCATTCTGCAAATTACTAAAAATAATCAGCTGCAAGATGTGACCTTGGATAAAGCAATGTTAAATTGGCCAGCAAATTTTTCTGAGGCACCACTGTTATTAACTTGCAATTTTTTCATTTCACTCTGCCACTGATGCTTGGCAGGTTATAATTTTTCATTTTCTCACTTGGCTGATGCTCACTCAAGTAGAGATTATGGAGATAGTGGTGGAGAATTTTTACAAAGAGATTTTTTCCCCTTTCACTCTATCGCATCAGGATACAAACACAGATCGTCTTTATGAGGTGGGTTACCTTCCAGGTATAACAGGATCACTGTAAAAAAAGAACTTTTCAGTGCTCCAATGGTGTGAACAGTTCTTGCCTTATTTGGAACTCATGAGCCCTCCAGAGCGTTAATGGACTGAACTACTACCTGTTCAGTGCCTTCCCATCAACATGATGCAGCCCAACTCCACTTTCGTTTTTCACTTAATATACAACAAAAATTTTAGCAAATTAGTCCTTTCCCTTGAAGGGGGCCTACAGGAAAGATGGGGACAATCTTTTCAGTAGGGCCAGCTGGGACAGGACAAGGGGGGATGGCTTT
>BOSO01004435.1:41208-52243 GCA_018403395.1 Gorsachius goisagi
CCCTGCTCCTGCAGGGGGGTTGGGCTGGGTGGCCTCTGGAGGTCCCTTCCAACCCAAACCATTCTGTGATTCTACGATTCTACGACGTGACCACTTCAAGTCATTGGTCATTTTCTATTGAAGGAGAGTAATCCCCACTCATGACAAAGTACGCTTGGCTCCACATCACCTTCCCACTCTCTCATCATTCCTTTGCTGCTGATTTAATGCACAGATCCTGTAACAAACAGCTCCTCCCAGTGATCCATTCTGGAACACCACTTCCTATTTCTTAAGTGTTTTACTTCCTATTTCTTAAGTATTTTAAGTGGTTTTGGTTTAAGTGGGGAGGGGTTTCCCCTCCCCCCCCCCCAAATATCCTCTGTTCACAAGAACAATGCCCAGAATACAAATATCTAACTGAACACAAACAGATCCAAAAATGCTATTTTCATTTAAGTTGTTCTGCTTCCGGCATAAGGATGCTTTGGTTCTTCATCAGAAGATCCATTTTGTGACATTTATCTTTGACCAAAAATACCTGTCCCCCAAGCAACCCTGACACAGGAATTGTATGTGACACGCTGTGAATACTTGCAGAGCTTTCCTCATTATAAAAAAAAAAATTTCCATTACTGTTATTCTAGTTAGAGCTTATGCTAGAAGATCTATTGCGAGGGGAAGTTGAAGAACACATTAAAGCCTGGTACACGAGAAGCATAAGTCACGGTGGAATGCATTATCGTCCATCAGAAACCACGGTTCACGTGAAGCTGGAGACACTATGATGTTGTTACTACTAGATCAGCATTAAGTTACAGCCCAAAGGATATTAAGACAGCCTGACAAAACATGTCATTGCCTCCATAATTATCCAGTTTTAGCCTTCCTATTCAAACCACGAATATTTGGTACAAAGCAGCGCAGGCCTGTTGCGATCACTGACCTCAGCGCACAAAGAAACAAGGTCGCGTTTATTTATATTGCCTTTGCCATCTTTCTTAATTGTATTTTCAAGTATTTATTATCCTAGCAACTGTCTTGCCACATATTTCATTCTTGATACATTGACTGCCATTGAGAATAAGCTTCATCGTTCATTCAATGAGATTACAATTTTGGCTGATAACTAGAGTGACAGAACAAGGTTGCTAAAGTCATATGACTGTACAAAACTATAATTCTTAGATCTAATTGACTGGGTTTTATTGCAATTTCTGCCATTCCTTTAGAAAGGCAGCATAACATCACTCATTTTATAGACAGGGAAATGAAAGCACAGGAAAGAAAAGCAGCCCTGGCCAAGGCCATACAGGGGAAAAGTGGCTACATGTGAATATTGATCAAGTCTTCCAAATCCCAGTTCCTTCTCTCTTGTGTTTAGATAGATATTCATATTCTGGACATCTTCCTTGTGCACAGAGGATATTTACAAACCAAGAAAAAACCCTTCAGTTCTTAAAAAAAAGGGGGTGAAACAATTTTCTTCAAGTCTGTGACTACACTTCCAATAGCCACACGACCTAGAGAACAACAGATTTTGTCAGCTGAGGAGCTCCCCAAGAGCCTATCCCCAGCTTTGACAGAGCTACTAGTTTTCTGTTTCCTGGCTTACAACCCATGGAAAGCTGCTTTTAACATCTCCCAGTCCCATTAACACATCCAGCAGCACCACAGAATGAGCGCACAGGGAACTCTGCACCTCTTGCAGCCTCAGAGCATCAAGCAGCCTCCTTGGGTAGCACCAGCAGGTAAGGAATACGGCTGCACGGCATCGATCCTGCTTTACTGTCTGTGGATGTAATGCTAGTTTGACCATACAGAGTTTGCAGAATTCCATAACTGCCACTCAGATAAAATATTAGCTCTGCTCGTGGTATTTTAATTCTGATTCTAGTAAAGTATTTTTTCAATTAACTTGGAACTAGGTTGCAGAAACTATATTTCAGTAATACATTATCATAAGCTACTTTATAGGGGTTGGGTTTTACATTTTTTCATTCACCTCTCAAATTGGACTCATTCTATAAGCTGACTAACATTAATTTACCTCCGTTAGTGACCACTTGTTCCAGTCAAAGCATATCATGTGATGGGGGGGACAACAACAAAGGACACAACTAACTTGTATTAGTCAAGTCTGCATTAAGCAAAACAGCAGCACAAAACGCTCAAAGTCTTTTTGTGCATTTCTTTCCACCAACTTTATTCTCTTCATACTACCAAATCTACAGCAGGTCTCACCTCACGACCACAGAAGTCTAACAGCCACGTTTGGATGAGAACGGGCATGAGTTACAGATATGTGGAGCCGCAGCTCTCTAGCAATCTCTGCTAAGTAAGGTCTCTGCTTGTTAAAAGGAAACGAAATTTAATAGTACAAGTTGAATTTTAGAAGAAAAAAACAAAATTGTACGAATACTTCCTTGGCCTGCCTAAAGCTCATCAACTCATGCATAGATCAGGAAAAATAAAATTGAAATAAACTTTCATGAATCATTGTTACTTGTGTATAACATTTTCACAAATCCTTATTAGGAGTCCAATTCAGAAAGCTACTCATGAAGCGAAGAACGCAGTAAAAATGCATTCCAACTTCCTTTGCTGGATTTTTTTTTTTTTTTGCTTCACACTATGACGATGTGTTTCAACAATTCAGACTTCATAGGTACCCATTATTGTAGCCCAACCTTTACAAAAGTCCATTCTGTGATATTCTACTCTGCGTAACAAGACAAAGATCCCACTCTGCTCCTCATAGCATCTTTTACTATTAACTACAAAGATTCCTTTGATGCCTGCTGACCTAAGAAGATGCAAGTTTTGTACTCTCACGTTAGCACGGTACGCTCGCTTCAAGAATCCAAGTACTGCTCTTACGCAAGTATCGCTCTCATGCCAACCTACCTGCATAGGGACTACATGGAAGGGACCCCACACGTGTGAGAACTGGGGTGGTTCACATCAGCTCTGGACCTTCAACCAAGAACAGTCAGACCCATTAAAGCATTCAGAGCACTAAGTGGGCAACCCTGACTATCCCATATTTTGTTTTAGCCATTTGTGAAGCATTTATAGTCATCTGAGTTTGCCAGTGACCGCAGACCTTTATTCATGAAACAAGTAATTATCTCCTCATGAAAATGTGTAGTCAGTGAGATTTCGGCAAACATTCTTCATTTATTTGTTGAATTAGCAGATGGAAGCGTATAATCTGAAATACAAATGCTTTGCTGAGCAAGAGCCCTGACTTAAGCAATGGGTGGTCAACCTGTAAATCCAGAGATCTAAGTTTCTTTGCCCCCAAACTGGCTTGACTAAAGCAGTCACTACAAAAGCCTAGCACCTCAGATACCTCAGGTTCATTTTGGATTGCTACACACTCCAGGTAAAGTCTTTCATTTTGCCTAATACACCCACATGTCCCCACCCTGGAAACTTGGGCTTAAAACAATGTCAGAAGCAGCCTAAAGAGAAATAAAAGGTCAGTGGCTGGGGCGAGGGGGGGGGGGAAATCTTGTCCAGATTTTCACATCTAAATAATGGAAAGACATTAGGCTGCTAATGAAAATAATTTAAAAGTTTACAAATTAAGGCATGTATTTTAGTAGCAGGCTATTTAAAAAAAATATTTGCAATGTTAATCTATAATCCATTAAAGGATTTTATTTAAAAAAATAATTTCCAACAGTTTAACTACATTATGCCTGATTGCAAAATCCTGCAAATTTTAGGCTGTGTATATTTATTTTGTTCAAGTCTGATCCGCTGTTCAGTCCACGCGAAGCAGCCAAGGGAGTACATAAAAAACCACAAAAATGCTAACAGCCTTCAAAAATGCACCCTTTGGAAAAGCTCCAACAACCTCTCATCTTAACAGTATCTTAGATAAACACTGAGTCCCTCCGTACTTCATATTGCTGTTCGTATTATGAAGCCCTGATAAACCAGACTCTCAGTACTGAGTCCACAGAAAGTACTCCCGATTAAATTAATTTTCATTGGCACTTTGTTTTAATTTTTCACCGGCTGCAATACCTAACAAAATACAGCACAGACCTCCAAAGACCCTGACAGGTATCTACAACAGTGAGGATTCAAAAGCCTTCTGAAACAAACAGAAATCACACACACGCTACTGCATGTTACGGTACAGCCCGTGCCTATAGGACTATTGGAAATGAAGTCTTAAGAAAAGCCCGATTTAAAAAAGATTACCAGGAAAGACTGAGGTAATATTTACATTAGCTTCTGCAAATTAAGGAACTTCTTGGTGCATACAGAGTGTTCCTAGGAAGAGTCATTTAACAAACCAAGAGAAGAATCATCCCATATCTAGATTTCTGTCAGTGAATTACTCAAGTTTTTTCTCCTTCCAGATTGCTGGCTTCCTTTTGTTCATAAAATATCCACCCAAGTTTCCACTCCAAGCAAGTCAGGACAAGGGTCAGTCTGCATTTTAAGCCAGTTTGTGAGGCATGTCTCGTATCACTGTAAGACAATTTCCTTTACGTGGATTCAAAGAAAATTCTGTTTTCTTACTGTTCTTCATAAACCAATATAACTTGGTGTAAATCTGCACTTTAAATAGAGTACGGTCACACAGCAGGTTGGAAAACTACACGTTGCACAAGGTAACTGAATAAGAGCTTCTAGATGGAAATTCCTCCAAAGCACGAAATAAACAATAAATGGATTAATATTCCCTGGGGACCACCATAATAAGAATCTCTGAAGTTTTTCGACAGCTTTCAGTTAATTTATTCTGGAACCAATAGCGTAAATGCAAGCCTTCTAACAGAATAAAACCCAAATTTCCACTAATGTGGTTTTAAGATCCAAGTATCTTGACAGTTTCCCTTTAAATCACATTTATTTCAGTTCTGAAAAATGGAATTACTTTGATATATCTTTTACACTGGCACTTTTATGCCTTCTCAGGACATCAGTGATTTTCAGACTTTTCAACTGGTACTAAAAATAATTATGCACTAAAGGTCAAGAAAAATTTTTCCCCCTCCTTTTTTTCTTGGTAACACTTCTGTCCCATCTTTCTAGGAAGCGTCAATAATTAGCTCCTTTCAACTAAAGAAAGAAAGAGAAGTGTCTCTGTTAAACATAGAAAGAATTGGACTTGAAAACTGAATCGCACAAAGTATCTGCTAGAAAAAGGAATAAATTACTTTGGCTTTGCCACTTGGAACATAAGATACAACTAGAAAGACTTTTATTTTCTAAAGAAAAAAACCAAATAAGCCAAACAACAAGCAGGAAGTAGTCCTTATACATCAGTATTATTTTTCAAAAATATATTTAATCTTGAGAAAGATGGAACAAGAGTGAGTTTTTTCAAATCTCTCATTTACGTTTGAATGACACACCAAACAAAAACCGATTCTGCATTAAGGTGCAGCATCAAGAGCAAGTATTTTACCTACAGTAATTCTAACTGTAATTTGATATTCACTAACACCTTTCCTCCCCCCTCCTTTCATATATTGGAACACAAGTCTTTTACTGGAAGGAAGACTGGCTCATAGCTGCCTTCAGCCTCACCCCACCCTCCCAGTAGCACTCAATACATCTGCTCCCAGATACCAACACGTGAAGACAACTCTACCAGCCCTGACCCACTGGCAACTAGACGACGAACATGTTTCAGTCTTAGCCTTATTCATACAGTGTCCAAGAGAAACACTAAAACCTATTTCAAAAGGGAGACCATCTCCGGTTACTGTCACATAATTTGAAATAACGATTCAATAATTGTTCAAACTATGTATTTCCTAAGAAACACACATTTCCTTTAGTACAGCTCAGATTCCTCTTAGGATAGGAACTCAGAAAAATTCCTATAAATATTCTCTACCACCTTTCTGGAACTATTTTCAAATTCAGAAGCCACAAGCCTGTCTGATCAAGATTGCACATACATCAATAAATTCTTGTCTGCTTACGTACTTTAGTATATAACCACTACATATATGAAAATGCATATTTCATTTCAGTTCCCTATACTCAGAGGTACACTGATAATTTTTCTGTGCAAGAATCATCTGTACATTACTCAAAACAGCAGTACATTCCTTTTTACAAAGAAAATGGCGCAAAGAAAAAAATAACTTTACAAAGAAAATCACCAAATAAAACTCCACGCTTGCGCCACAGAAGTGTCCTATGTTTGAACACACACGCCAGGCAAATTTGTGGCTCCTGGGACTTTATGGCTCTGAAGTGCTGAACCTTTGAACGTTCACTTCAATAAAAAAATTCAGTTGAAATATATTTTGCTTTTTCCTGCAGAGCAGACCTTATTTGCTCTAGAAAACAGAAGCTTCTTAAGAACGGGTTTAAAAACTGAAACCCATGTAAAATACGCATGCAAATTTAGTCAATTTAAACTTTCATAGTTTCAAAGTTAATTATCCACTCAACTTCAAAATCTAGACTTAAGTGCTGGCATACAAAATACATCAAGAATGAAGTGCCTAGGCTGAATCCCTTTTCGTTATGGTGGGGTATTAACAGCGCAGAAAAGCCAGCTAGACCGCATGGGAGAGGAGGACTTTCACATACACGCACGCTTATGAAAAACAGCTGTTAGAAAACATGAAGAAAAAAAAAAACAACCAACCTTTTTTTGACCAAGGATGAAAAGTGAGCAAGCACGTCCCAAAATACTCATTTTCAAAGTGTTACAAGTAGGTGGATGAAGGAAGTGAAAAGAAGCCACAACTCGTAATCAAGAAAAGCTCTGTACTAAAACTGCAAAGCCTGGTAATTGATCAGAACTAGAGGTGCAATTTTTTTTTTCCCCTCCCCTGGAAACACCATGTTCTCCATAGCCTCTCTGCTCACTACGTATATTTTTTTTTTCACTATTTCCATGAAGACAAAAATCAAACCATCTGGCTTGTGCCAGACATACTCGCCCATGTTGTATCTGTTTTTCAAATAGCAGACACTCATCAAGCATCTAATACATGCGATTAGCTGGTAGGAAAACAAGAATTCAATCCCATTTAAAAATATCTTTGCATTTGTTCTCATTCCATCTGGGGAGAAAACTGGATACTTTTGCATGCTTGTCTGTGACTAAGAAAGAAGTCTGAATAACCAGTAGTTCAGCATGTCGAACATATGCTCACATATCAGCTCTGGGCCAACACGTTGGCCTGAAAACAAGACCAGGCTTCTCCGAGTATTTCAACATATGCCTCTCTTGTAGAAGCACTTACATAAACAATATTGCATAGGCTTTATTCTCAACTGATACAGTAAAAATATGCAGTAATGCAGCACCTCACTACAAAAATAAACATTTCAGAGGCACGTTTCTGAAACCATGTAACTATCTTCCGTCTGTAATCAGAACTTTTTTTCTTCCCCCCGTCCCCTTGATGCACAGTCTGAAGGGCTGTTACAATCCCATTTACAGAACGCAGAAGAGGGCACCGCATCGCGACTAACGCAAGAGTTAAAGAGGAGCAGCAGCCTGATTTGACAATTATTTTCTTGCAGAGGTATTCTCAGAGACCTCTAAAGCAGTAAATCCACTAATATTTTAATAGGCTTCCATAATTCAGCATCAGAGTCTACTATACTAGCCAGAGGCACGGGACGTTTCATTTTTACATACAGGTGATCCCCGAGGTTCCCGGTTCCTCCTCAGAGGACGTTCCTTCATACCGGAGATGCTCTGCAATGCTCCCCACAGGAACAGCCAGCATCAACAGGAAGATTACAAAATTCCGTAAGTCCCCAGCAAAATCCTTTATTTGTTGTAGATATAAGGTGTGTATCTACAGCAGTTCAGTATTCTTTGCTGCCCTCTAATTACGCTTTCAAATATTCATGCAAGAAATAATTTCTCTGCCAGAGTTCATATGGATTTGTTCCTGCTAAAAGTTCCAAAACCGAGCTTTTTTTGAGGCAAATCACCACAAGCAAAGTAAGTTATTAACATACCCAAGTACAGTCATTAGAAAAACACAACAAACTAAGCAAGGGAATAGTGCAAGACAATTAACTAATTTAGGCAGCAATACAACGTAAATCCCTGCCCTTAGTCTCACCCAGCACGATGTTTGCAATTCACATAAGTAAATCGCTTGGAACACATTTATAAAAAAGCATGTTTAATAATTTAATGTTTCAATGCAGCTTGCAGTTCCCATCTATGAATTCCTCTGAGGCTTTACCGCCAAATTCATTTTTTTCCCCCACAACTGGCGTGACCAGTGGATTTCAAATTCCACATTAAAAGACAAATGGGAAAATTAACCATTTGCCAACTATTTTTCCTGGGGGGTTTTGTATCAGATTTAGCACCCACAAAGCATGCCCTGTTGACTGTAGAGAACCAACCGTGGCAGTAGATGGGATGCACCCAAAGGCGTTGAAGGAGCTGGCCAATATCGCCAAGCGACGGCTATCAGCTTTGCAAAGTCGCGGTGCCCGAAGGAAGCCGTAAAGGCTCCAAGAGTCAAGCGTTACGCCCATCTGTAAAGAGGCATGAATGAAGATGCAGGAGCCCAATATCATTCAGCCTCACCTCAGTCCCATCTCACCAAAGTACAGCACGCATGAAATTTTAAGCAAGCAGCTCTTGCCTGCACATGGACACCAAATCCATACCATACAACGAATACAGTGAAATAAAACTACAGAGGGTCAATGTAACTCCATGCCTTTGCTGACTTTAAAACCCACTGAAATTAAGTGTAATATAACCCGATATGCTCCGGAAGAGCTAGAAACACTAATTTCACTTAGACAATCTGGAATAAAGCAGTAGCTTCGAAGTGTAAAACTTACTTGAAGCCCCACATACAAACACCATCTGCTCTTTTGCAAAAGGTATAACATTTGAAATAACATTCTTTTCTCTTCCTCTTACTACATGCCATCATGAAGAGAATAATTTTATTTATGTAAAGAGCCCGCAAAATGAAGTACCATAAAAACAGGAACATATGGCCAAATAATTCCGAATAGCACTTAGCATATTCATCCGTAAAATAAGAATATAATGGGTAGATAAATATACCCAAGTCTACTTCAAAATTGCCAGTATACACATGGTTTTCTGCAAATAATTTTCTTTTTCAGAATTTCTTACCCATCACTCTACACCGATACTTCTCATTATGGTTTCCCCAAAGTTAATCTTTTCAAACCACAAACTTGTCCTATACCACCTTATATCACACATATTAATAACAGCCTTAGGTCTAAGTCAATGCATCAAAAAAAAAATTCCTTTCTTTCATGAAAGTTAATTTTTTATCACCATTACAAAGACAATTTAGGCAATCCCTAACATGAAGGTAAATATAAAGTAGAAAAGGTAGAATCTGTGTGGAGCTACTTAGAATATTTAATAAAACACCCATAAACTTAAGACAAAAAATAATAATTTAAAAAATAAAAAACAGTCCTGAAGGAAAATATGTACATACCTATGAATTTCTGCTATCAGTAAGGAGAAAAACAAAGCCCAAACATCTCTACCTTGCACATGCACTCACACAGGATTCTCTGCAATTATAGCATTTGGAATCCCTTTCTTTTTCTCAACAACACTTCATACATCCATCATCCACTGGTTTCTAAGCCATTAAATACTTTTCACTGCACAGCGAGTGGCTTAGAATTTGTTGACTGAGCCCTAAAAAAACCAACCCCACAAAAACCCACAAACCACTTTTACAGACATCATCTCTTACATTAATCAACACTACGACAAATATCTAGCTTTCTCTGCAGCACGCACCATGAAACTTTCTGGAAACATGCATATTCTCACTTGAGACAAGAAGCACAATCGTCTTCCGACTCTCAAAACTCCTTCCAGCCACAGATTTTTCCTGCGGTATTATAACCAGCTGGTCCATACTTGATTCGGTTCACCAAACCACGCTCTTCTAATCAATCCTCTGGTCATTGTTATCTTCAGGGATTTAAGCAAAAAGACTGGTTTCACTGAGCAATGTGGGTTTGCTTGGGTCCTTTTCATTTATTTTGACAATCTGCTCATCATACTGAAGGCTGATTCCTGAGATCTTCTCCAAAAAGCTGAAGAGTTTATACAAGACAGTCATATCTTATCTGACTTGCACTTCAGCTTGATTTCTGCTCTTCCTGTCAAACTTTAGTGTCAAAAGGAGGTATCGCTCTTCTGATTTACAATTGTTTTATTTCTCCCTATGCTGCCTACAATTCCACTAAGCCTAAGACCTGTAAGCATTGCCTGCTAAAGGCATGTAAAACTGAGCAACTAAAAATCTCAGAGCGATCCTGCTGGCTCTTCACTGCAGGAGATAATGCGTTATAACACAGATTTCCCCAAAATCTCTGCAGGATCTACAAATCCCTCCTTGCAAACCCTCCAATAATTCCCACATGCACACAGTAGGCTCTTCTGTTAACCAGCCTGTTGTACTCTGCAGTTTTCTAAAGCAGCCCAAGCGATCCCTTCTATGAAAGTTACTCAATGACAGCACGATTTCTTTACTTTTTTTTTTTAATTTCACCTTTTTTTCAGATTCTGGACTTCAACCATCTTTATTTCCACAGTACTTTCATGAAAACTCATAAGGAATCTTAGCAACTGGCACATTCATCCAGTATTTACAAACAATGGCCAAGACCTAACACAGAAATTGAGTGCAATGACATCATCTTGTTGCTGAAGAATTGTATTGCCAACAGGACTTGGCGATCTTCAATCTTCAGTACAGAACTCCTAAAACAAGTTCACTGTTCCCAAGCGTTTTAGACATTTTAGAAGTCTCGGGTTAACTATGAGCTCTCTTCTAATTTCAATAGTATCCTGGGTTAAAGAACCTATTATTTTCTTTTTATGCATATTCGTGTATTTAGGTACAGAAAGAATACTACTGACTTCCATAAAACATGGACAGAGGCCCGCAATTAAGTTCTTTTTAGGGACACCTTAAAGGAAAAATATCACACTTAAATTTTTCCTTTGGTGCATATCCTACCATAACCTGCCATAAATTACCCTCGTTGCTGAAGATGCATTTCTTACTTC